>JAPFBE010000541.1:0-42352 GCA_034336665.1 Luscinia megarhynchos
TAACCTAAAAATATTCTGGGGGGACTAAAATATCCCGGGGGACCCCAAAAATAAGTCTGGGGGAAACCCAAAACTGACCCGGGGGACCCTAAAATTGACCCGGGGGGGACCCCAAAAATGCCCCAAGGGAATCCAAAAATAACCAGGGGGGGAGCCAAAAATCGCTTCCCAAAATCCTCCCAAACTCACCCAGCACCCCAAAATCCCCCTGGGACCCCCAAAATTCCCCCCAGGCCCCCTCCCCCAAACCTGTGTCCCCCAGACCCCCAAAATCCCCCTGGGACCCCAAAAATCCCCCTAAAATCCCCCTGGAACCCCCAAAATCCCCCTGGGACCCCCAAAAATCCCCCAAAAAATCCCCCTCCCAGGCCCCTCCCCAAATCCCCCCGTCTCCCCCAAAACCCCCAGACCCCCCCCCCAAACAATCCCCAGGCCGCTCACGACGGACCCCGGGACAAGAAGGAGGAGTGAGGAGGGGGGCGGGGCCACGCGAGGCCACGCCCACAAACGATCACAAGCCCCGCCCCCACCTCAAGCCCCTCCCCCACCAAAGCCCCGCCCACATTTCCTTTTTTGGGACCCCACCACCAACGCGGCGGTTTTGGGGAGCCCCCCCCCTTTTTTTGGGGGTCCAAATCTCATTTTTGGGGGTCCAAACTTCATTTTGGGGAGGCTGAACCCTCCCCCACTTTGTGTCCCTCCCCTTTTCCCAGATTTTGGGGTTTTGTGGGGAAATGGGGACCCCTCCCCCCCGCCCTACTGCTTCAATAAAAAACACCTCGGGTCGGGTCTTGGTTGGTTTGGGGTTCCAAAAATTCTGTCCTGGGAGCCCAAAATTCTTCTTGGGACCCCCTAAAATTCCCCCTTGGGACCCCCAAAATTCCCTCTTGGGACCCCAAAATTCCTCTTGGGACCCCCAAAATTCTCATCCAGGACCCCCAAAATTCCTCTTGTGACCAGAAAATTTCCCTTGAGACCCCCAAAATTCCCCTCCTGGGAT
This sequence comes from Luscinia megarhynchos, assembly GCA_034336665.1. Classification (NCBI taxonomy): domain Eukaryota; kingdom Metazoa; phylum Chordata; class Aves; order Passeriformes; family Muscicapidae; genus Luscinia; species Luscinia megarhynchos. The sequence continues at coordinate 1,001 of JAPFBE010000541.1, forward strand.
CCCAAAACTCCTCTTGGGACACCCAGAATTCTTCTTGGGACCCCAAAAATTCCTCTTGGGACCCCCAAAAATTCCCCTTTGGGGACCCCAAAATTTCTCCTCTGGGACCCCCAAAATTCCCTTTGGGACCCCAAAATTCCTCTTTGGGACCCCCAAAATTCTCATCCAGGACTCCCAAAAATTCCTCTTGTGACCCCCAAAATTTCCCTTGAGACCCCCAAAATTCCCTCCTGGGATCCCAAAACTCCTCTTGGGGACCCCCAAAATTCCCCTTTGGACCCCCAAAATTCCCCTCCTGGGATCCCAAAATTCCTCTTGGGACCTCAAAATTCTTGGGGACCCCAAAATTTTCCTCCTGGGACCCCCAGAATTCTCTTGGGACCCCCCAAAATTCCCCTTGGGACCCCCAAAATTCTCCTCTGGGACCCCTAGGCCCCTCTTGGGACCCCCAAAAAATTCCTCCTGGGACCCCCAAAATTCTCCTCTGGGACCTCAAAATTTCTTCTTGGGACCCCCAAAATTTTCCTTGGGACCCCCAAAAATTCCCATCCAGGACCCCAAAATTCCTCTTGGGACCCCCAGAATTCTTCTTGGGACCCCCCAAAATTCCCCTCCTGGGATCCTGAAATTCCCTCTTGGGACCCCCAAAATTTCCCTTTGGGGACCCCAAAATTCCCCTTGGACCCCAAAATTCCTCTTGGGACCCCCAAAATTCCTCTTGGGACCCCAAATTCCCATCCAGGACCCCAAAATTCCCCTTTGGGACCCCCCAAATTCCTCTTGGGACCCCCAGAATTCCCTCCTGGGGCCCCAAAATTCCTCTTGGGACCTAAAAATTCCCTCTTGGGACCCCCAAAATTCTCCCTTGAGACCCCAAAATTTCCCCCTGGGACCTTAAAATTCTCATCTGGAACCCCCAAAATCCTCAGAGACCCCCGAGGTTTCACCTTCTTTTATTGGCACATTTTGGGGGACCATGGACCCCCCCATCCATGGGGCAGGGGCTCCCACCAGGGACCCCCCTGCTGTGGGGCAGGACCCCCAAATTTTGGGGTAAAACCCCCCAAATCATGGGAGAAAACCCCAATTACGGGGCAGGAGGGTTTTGCTGTGGGGGTGGGGGGCGGGGCAGGGGGACCCCCCGTTTTTGGGGGGTGCAGGGTCCGGCGTGGCTCCCGCAGAGCCTCGAACTCGCGCTGCACAAAATCCGTCAGAGCCTTTGCGGAGCTCCACCTGCCGGCGGGAGGGGGCGGCGCGGCTGGCCGGGGGTCCCTTAAATTGGGGGTCCCCTAAATTCGGGGGTCCCACTCCACACACACAGTGGGGATCCCGAAATTCGGGGGTTTTACCCACCGTGAGGGTCCCCAAATTTGGGGGTTCAACCAACACGGGGGTCCCCAAATTTGGGGGTCCCACACACACCCACCACGGGGGTCCCCAAATTTGGGGGTCCCACACACACCCACCACGGGGGTCCCCAAATTCGGGGGTCCCACTCCACACACACAATGGGGGTCCCCAAATTCGGGGGTTTTACCCACTGTAGGGATCCCCAAATTCGGGGGTCCCACCCACACCCACCACGGGGGTCCCCAAACTTGGGGTTATAACCCACCATATTGATCCCCAAATTCGGGGGTCCCACCCACACCCATCATGGGGATCCCCAAATTCGGGGGTCCCGCCCCACACACACAGTGGGGGTCCCCAAATTTGGGGTTTTTACCCACCATATTGATCCCCAAATTCGGGGGTCTCACCCCACACCCACCGTGGGGGTCCCCAGTTCGGGGGTCTCACACCCACCCACCACGGGGGTCCCCAAATTTGGGTGTCTCACCCACAACCACCGTGGGGGTCCCTAAATTTGGGGGTCTCACCCACCGTGGGGGTCCCCAAATTCGGGGGTCTCACCCCAAACCCACCGTGGGGATCCCCAAATTCGGGGGTCCCACCCACCGTGGGGATCCCCAAATTCGGGGGTCTCACCCCAAACCCAACATGGGGATCCCCAAATTCGGGGGTCTCACCCCAAACCCACCGTGGGGATCCCCAAATTCGGGGGTCTCACCCACCATATTGATCCCAAATTCGGGGGTCCCACCCACCACGGGGGTCCCCAAATTCGGGGGTCCCACCCACATCCACCATATTGATCCCCAAATTCGGGGGTCCCACCCACATCCACCATGTTGATCCCCAAATTCGGGGGTCCCACCCACCGTGGGGGTCCCTTCGCTGCGCAGCCGCTCCAGGAGGGGCCGGACGCTGAACGGGCGCCCCACGACCACCGTGATGTGCTGGGGGGAAACGGGGGGGCAGAGACCCCAAAATTTACCCTGGGACCCCAAAATTCACCCAGGCACCCCAAAAACTCCACAGGGATCCCAAAAAATCCCCCAGGGACCCCAAAAATTCCACAGGGACCCCAAAAAATCCCCCCAAATTCACCCCAGAGATCCTCAAAAATTCCCCCCGGAGAACCCCAAAAATCCCCCTAAAACCCCAAAAACCCCCTAAAGACCCCCCAAAAATCACTCAGAGACCCCCAAAATCCCCCAAAAATACCCAGAGACCCTCTCCAGAGACCCCAAACCTAAAAATCTCCCCAAAACCCAGAGACCCCAAAACCTCCCCCAAAAATCCCCCAGAGACCCCAAATCCCCCAGAGACCCTCCAAAAGAACCCCAAAAATTCCCCAGAGACCCCCAAAATCCTTCTCAGAGACCCCCAAAAATCCTAAAATCACTAAAAAATCCCCCCAAAAATACGCAGAGACCCTCTCCTCAGAGACCCCCAAAAGCCCGCAGACCCCCAAAAATCCCCCCAAAGACCCCCAAAAATCCCCTAAGCCCCCCAGAGATCCTCAAAAATCCCCCGGAGAACCCTCAAACCCCCTAAAAAACCCCCAAAAACCCCCTAAAAAACCCCCAAAGACCCCCAAAAATCACTCAGAGACCCCCAAAAATCCCCCCAAAAATTCCCAGAGACCCCTCTCAGAGACCCCAAAACCCCCAAACCTCCCCAAAAATCCCCCAGAGACCCTAAATCCCCAGAGATCCTCCAAAGAACCCCAAAAAATTCCTGAGAGACCCCAAAATCCTTCTCCAGAGACCCCCAAAATCCCCAAAATCCCCCAAAGACCCCCTAAAAATACCTAGAGACCCTCTCAGGAGCCCCCAAAAGCGCAGACCTAAAAATCCCCCAAACCCCCAGAGATCCTCAAAAATTCCCCGGAGAACCCCAAAAATCCCCCCTAAAAAACCCCCAAAAATCCCCCCAAAGACCCCCAAAAATCACTCAGAGACCCCCCAAAATCCCCCAAAAATTCCCAGAGACCCTCTCAGAGACCCCCAAAACCCCCCAGACCCCCCAAAATCCCCCCAGAATCACCTGCCCCACCCGGGGGCGTAGAACCGGCGGTTGGGGAGGACGTCGCTCATCCCCTGGGGGAGGGGACACAAAATTTGGGGGAGGGGGAGGGCAGAATTTAGGGACCCCCCAAAATCACTTGGGACCCCAAAAATCCTCCCCAAAGTCACCCAGGACCCCCCAAAAATGTCCCAATCTCACCCCCAAAAACTCCTGGGACCCCCAAAGATGTCCCAATTTCCCCCCAAAAATCCCCCAAAAATCCCTCTGGGACCCCAAAATCCCCAAAACTCACCCAGGACCCCCAAAAATCCCCTGGGACCCCCAAAATCCCCTCCTGGACCCCCAAAAATGCCCAAATTTCCTCCTGCACCCCCCAAACCCTCCCAAAAATGCCCCCAAATCCCACCCCCAAAACTCCCCGGGACCCCAAAAATCCCCCAGAACTCACTCATGGACCACCCAAAATCCTCTGGGACCCCCAAAAATCCCCCAAAACCCCCAAAAATCCCAAAATCCCCAAAAATCCCCAAACTCACTCAGAACCCCCAAAATTCCCCTGAGATCCCAAAATCCCCCAAAAAATTCCCTGGGACCCCAAAATCCCCCAAAATCTCCCCCAAACTCACTCCAGGGAACCCCCCAAAATCCCCCAAAGCTCCCCCAAATCCTCCCCCAAGCTCCCCAAAATCCCCTGGAACCCCAAAATCCCCCAAAAATTCCCCTGGGACCCCCAAAATCCCCTGGGACCTCAAAATCCCCAAAAATTCCCCTGGGACCCCTAAAAATCCCCCTGGAACCCCAAAAATCCCCCAAAAATTCCCCTGGGACCCCCAAAATCCCCCTAGAACCCCAAAAATCCCCCAAAAAATTCCCTGGGACCCCCAAAATCCCCTAGAACCCCACAAAAATCCCCCAAAATTCCCCTGGGACCCCCAAAATCCCCCCAGCCCCCCCAAAAAATCCCTCTTGGACCCCAAAATCCCCCAAAAATACCCCCAAAGTCACCCAGGACCACCCCAAAATTCCCCTGGGACCCCAAAATCCCCAAAATTCCCCTGGAACCCCCAAAAATCCCCCAAAATCCCCTGGGACCCCAAAATCCCCCAAAAAATCCCCCAAGCTCACTCCAGGACCCCCCAAAAATCCCCTGGGACCCCCAAAAATCCCCTGGGACTCCAAAAAATCCCCCCAAAAATTCCTCTGGGACCCCCAAAATCCCCCAAAAATCCCCCCAAACTCACTCCGGACCCCCCCAAAATCCCCCCCTGGGACCCCAAAAATCCCCCCAAAAAATTCCTCTGGGACCCCCAAGATCCCCCCAACCCCCCCAAAATTCCCTGGGACCCCCAAAAACCCCCCAAAATCCCCTGGGACCCCAAAATCGCCCCCAAAAATCCCCCCAAACTCACTCCGGACCCCCCAAAATTCCCCTGGGACCCCCAAAATCCCCCCCAAAAATCCCCCCAAGCTCACTCAGGACCCCCCAAAATCCCCCTGGGACCCCCAAAAACCCCCCAAAATCCACCTTGGACCCCCAAAATCGCCCCAAAAATCCCCCCAAACTCACTCCGGACCCCCAAAATTCCCTGGGACCCCCAAAACCCCCCAGCCCCCCAAAATCCCCCTTGGACCCCCAAAATCCCCCAAAAATCCCCCCGAACTCCACTCAGAAACCCCCAAAATCCCCCTGGAACCCCCAAAAATCCCTCCAAAAATTCATCTGGGACCCCAAAACCCCCAAAAATCCCCCCCCAAACTCACTCAGGACCCCCAAAAAATTCCCCTGGGACCCCCCAAATCCCCCTAAGCCCCCCCAAAAATCCCCCCAAATCCCCCTGGGATCCTAAAAATCCCCCCAAAAATTGGTCTGGAACCCCAAAAAATCCCCCAAAAAAATCCCCCCAAACTCACTCCGGACCCCCCCAAAATTCCCCTGGGACCCCCCAAAATCCCCCAAAATCCCCCCCAAAAATCCCCCTGGAACCCCCAAAAATCCCCTAAAATTTCCTCTGAGACCCCAAGATCCCCCCAAACCCCCCCAAAAAATTCCCCTGGGACCCCAAAAAATCCCCCCAAAATCCCCCCTGGAACCCCAAAATCCCCCCAAAAAATTCCTCTGGGACCCCAAGATCCCCCCAACCCCCCCCAAAATTCCCCTGGGACCCCAAAATTCCCAAAAATCCCCCTTGGACCCCCAAAATCCCCCCAAAAAATCCCCCCCAAACTCACTCTAGGACCCCCCAAAATTCCCTCTGGGACCCCAAGAAATCCCTCCAAAAATTCCTCTGGGACCCCAAGATCCCCCCAACCCCCCTAAAATTCCCCTGGGACCCCCAAAAACCCCCCAAAATCCACCTTGGACCCCCAAAATCGCCCCTAAAAATCCCCCCAAGCTCACTCGGACCCCCCCAAAATTCCCTGGGACCCCCAAACCCCCAAACCCCCCGAAATCCCCCCAAAAATCCTCCCTGGGACCCCTTAAAATCCCCTAAGCCCCCTAAAATCCCCCAAATCCCCCTGGGATCCTAAAAAATCCCCCAAAATTGGTCTGAACCCCAAAAATCCCCCCATGAAACTCACTCTCCGGACCCCCCCAAAATTCTCTAGGGACCCCTTAAAATCCCCTCAAAGTCCCCCCAAAATCCTCTCCCTGCCCCCCTCAGCTCCCTCACCCCCGTGCCACAGCTGGGAGGATCACGGGGTCCCGGCCACACTCGGCCAGGAGCCTTGATGCCTGGGGGGGAAATTTGGGGATTTTGGGATTTTTGAGGGCAGATTTTATTTTTTTTGGGGGATTTTTGGGGTTTTGGGGAGGATTTTTGGGGTTTTATTAGAAATTTTTGGGGTTTTTTGGGATTTTTGGGGGGTTTTTTGGGGCTTTTGGGGATTTTTGGGGATTTTTGAGGTTTTTTTAGGAGATTTTTGGGGGTTTTGGGATTTTTGGGGGTTTTGGGGATTTTGGGGGCTTTTTGGGATTTTTGAGAGGATTTTTGAGGGTTTTTTTAGGACATTTTTTGGGGGTTTTTGGGGTTTTTGGGGGGTTTTTTAGGAAATTTTTTTGGTTTTTTAGGAGAATTTTTGGGTTTTTTTGGGGGGATATTTTGGGGGTTTTTGGGGGAGGATTTTGGGGGTTTCATTAGAAATTTTTTGGGGATTTTTGGGGGGCTTTGGGGATTTTTGGAGATTTTTGGGATTTTTGGGGCATTTTGAGGTTTTTTTAGGAGATTTTTGGGGTTTTTGGGGATTTTTGGGGGTTTTGGGGATTTTTGGGGCTTTTTGGGGATTTTTGAGAGGATTTTGAGGTTTTTAGGACATTTTTTGGGGGTTTTTGGGGATTCTTAGGGTTTTTGGGGGATTTCTGGGGGGATTTTTTTGGGATTTGGGGATTTTTTGGGGGTAATTTTTGGGGGATTTTTGGAGTTTTTCGGGGGATTTTTGGGGGGATTTTTGGGGTTTTTGGGGATTTTTGGGGGATTTTTTTGGGATTTGGGGGTTTTGGGGGATTTCTGGGGGGATTTTTTTGGGATTTGGGGATTTTTTTGGGGGATTTTTGGGGGATTTTTTGGAGTTTTTTGGGGTTTTTTGGGGGATTTTTGGGTGTTTTGGGATTTTTTGGGGGTCTCATTCCCATTTGAAGCGTAGCCGACCTCCTGGCCCAGGTTCACTTTACCTGGGGGGGGAATGGGGCTGGGGGGGTCAGGACCCCCCAAAATCCCCCAAAAATCCCCCAGAGACCCCTCCTGGCTCTTCCCAGTTCCTCCCAGTTCCTCCCAGTTCCCCTCAATCCCCTCCCAGTTCTCTCCCAGTTCCCCTCGTTGCCTTCCCCAGTTCCTCCCAGTTCCCTCCCAGTCCTTCCCAGTTCCCTCAATCTTTTCCCCAGTCCCTCCCAGTGCTCCCAGTTCCCCTCATTGTCCTCCCAGTACTCCCAGTTCCCTCCCAGTCACTCTCAATTCTTTCCCAGTTCCTCCCAGTCCATCCCAATCCCTCTCCCAGTGCTCCCAGTCCATCCCAGTCTCCCCCCCAATGTCGGCTCCCAGTTCCCCTCAATCCCTCCCCAGTTCCTCCCAGTCCCTCCCAGTGTTCCCAGTTCCCCCAGCCCCCCCCAAGTCCCTCCTCCCAGTTCCCTCAATCCTTTCCCCAGTCCCTCCCAGTGCTCCCAGTTACCTCCCCAGTCTCCCCTCAATGTGCTCCCAGTCCCTCCCAGTGCTCCCAGTTCCCCAGTACCCTCGGGGAACACGTGCACCAGTCGCCCCTGGTTGAGTTTTTTCCAGTATAAAATCCATTCCCCTAGCTGGTAAACGCCGTCCCCTGCAAACCAGTATGGACTGGGACCCTCCCAGTATGGACTGGGAACAGCCCAGAGCATCCACAGCCCTCCCAGTATGGACTGGGAACCTCCCAGTATGGACTGGGAACGGCCCAGTATGGACTGGGAACAGCCCAGAGCATCTGCAGCCCTCCCAGTATAGACTGGGAACGGTCCAGTATGGACTGAGACCCTCCCAGTATGGACTGGGAATGACTCAGTGCCCCCCAGTTCCCTCCCAGTAAGGACTAGAAGCTGCCCAGTGCTCCCAGTCCATCCCAGTCCCTCCCAAACTCCTCCCAGTCCCTCTCCCAGTGCTCCCAGTTCCCCCCAGTCCCATCCCAGTCCCCCTAGACCATCCCAGTCCCTCCCAGTGTGGTCCCAGTCCCCCCCCAGACCATTCCAATCCCCTCCCAGTCCATCCCAGTCTGTCCCAGTCAATCTCAGTCCCATCCCAGTCCCCCCCAGTCCAATCCCAGTCCCCCACAAACCCCTCCCAATCCATCCCATTCCCTCCCAGCCTATCCCAGTTCCCCCAGTCCCCCCCCCAAACCCATCCCAGTCCCTCCCAGTCCCCCCAAATCCCCTCCCAGTCCATCCCAGTCCGTCTTCCCAGTGCCTCTCTCAGTCTATCCCAGTAGGCCCCAATCCCTCCCAGTGCTCCCAGTTCCCTCCCAGTGCCCCCCAATCCCTTCCCAGTTCCCTCCCAGTCCCCCCCAGTCTCTCCCAGTCTGTCCCAGTAGCCCCCAGTCCCTCCAGTTCCCTCTCAGTCCCCCCCCAATCCCTCTCCCAGTGCTCCCTTCTCCCTCCCAGTCCCATCCCAGTCCCCCCCCAGTTCCACCCAAACCCATCCCAGTCCCTCCCAGTCTATCCCAGTTCCCCCAAATCCCCCTCCCAGTCCCTCTCAGCCTTTTCTAATCCCCTCCCAGTGCTCCCCAGTTCCCTCCCAGTGCCCCCCAATCCCTTCCCAGTTCCCTCCCAGTCCCCCCCCCCAGTCTCCTCCCAGTCTGTCCCAGTTCCCTCTCAGTTGCCCCCCAGTCCCCCCCAGTTCCCTCCCAGTCACTCCCAGTCTATCCCAGTCCCCCCAAACCCATCCCAGTCCCTCAGTCCCTTCCCAGTTCCCTCCCAGTCCCCCCAGTCCTTTCCCAGTTCCCTCCCAGTACCCCCCAGTTTCCCCCAATCCCTCCCAGTGCTCCCAGTCCAATCCCAGTTCCCTCCAAACCCCTCCCAGTCCCCTCCCAGTGCTTCCAGTTCCCTCCTCACTCCCCCCAATCCCCTCCCAGTCCCTCCCCCAGTTCCTCCCAGTCCCTCCCAGTCCCTCCCAGTCCCCTTCAGTCCCTTCCCAGTCCCTCCCAGTCCCTCCCAGTCCCCCCCAGTGCTCCCAGTACCGCGGCACACGGGCACGCAGCGCCCCAGGCTGAAGAATCTCGAGTGCAGCTCCCGAGTGAAGCAAATGTCAGCGGCGGTGGGGGTCCTGGGGGACCCCGAAACCGAGCTGGGACCCCAGAACCGGGCTGGGACCCCAAAACCGGGCTGGGAACCCCAAAAACTGAACTGGGAACCCCAAAATATCCCAAAAATTGAACTGGGAACCTCAAAACTCAGCTGGGAACCCCAAAAACTGAACTGGGAACCCCCAAAATATCCCAAAAAATTGAACTGGGAACCTCAAAACTGGGCTGGGACCCCCAAAACCGGGCTGGGACCCCCAAAACCGGGCTGGGAACCCCAAAATCTGAACTGGGAACCCCCAAAAATTGAACTGGGAACCCCAAAAACTGAACTGGGAACCCCAAAACCGGGCTGGGAACCCCAAACCGGGCTGGGACCCCAAAACCGGGCTGGGAACCCCCAAAAATATCCCAAAAACTGAACTGGGAACCCCAAAACTGGGCTGGGAACCTCAAAAATTGAACTGGGAACCCCAAAAAACTGAACTGGGAACCCCAAAATATCCCAAAAATTGAACTGGGAACCTCAAAACTCAGCTGGGACCCCAAAAACCGGGCTGGGAACCCCAAAAAATCTGAACTGGGAACCCCAAAATTGAACTGGGACCCCAAAACCGGGCTGGGACCCCCAAAACCGGGCTGGGAACCCCAAAAATCTGAACTGGGAACCCCCAAAATTGAACTGGGAACCCCCAAAAACTGAACTGGGAACCCCAAAACCGGGCTGGGAACCCCAAACCGGCTGGGACCCCAAAACCGGGCTGGGAACCCCCAAAAATATCCCAAAAATTGAACTGGGAACCCAAAAATATCCCAAAAACTGAACTGGGAACCCCCGAAACTGGGCTGGGAACCTCAAAATATCCCAAAAATTGAACTGGGAACCCCAAAACTCAGCTGGGACCCCCAAAACTGGGCTGGGAACCCCAAAACCGGGCTGGGACCCCCAGAACTGGGCTGGGAACCCCAAAACTGGGCTGGGAACCCCCAAAAATCTGAATTGGGAACCCCAAAATTGAGCTGGGACCCCCAAAACTGGGCTGGGAACCCCCAAAAACTGAACTGGGAACCCCAAAATTGAACTGGGAACCCCAAAATTGAACTGGGAACGCCAAAACTGGGCTGGGAACCCCAAACCGGGCTGGGACCCCAGAACCGGGCTGGGAACCCCAAAAATATCCCAAAAATTGAACTGGGAACCCAAAAATATCCCAAAAACTGAACTGGGAACCCCGAAACTGGGCTGGGAACCTCAAAATATCCCAAAAACTGAACTGGGAACCCCAAAACTCAGCTGGGACCCCCAAAACTGGGCTGGGAACCCCCAAAACCGGGCTGGGACCCCCAGAACCGGGCTGGGAACCCCAAAACTGGGCTGGGAACCCCAAAAATCTGAATTGGGAACCCCAAAATTGAGCTGGGACCCCAAAATTGAGCTGGGAACCCCAAAAAATCTGAACTGGGAACCCCAAAATTGAACTGGGAACCCCAAAAACTGAACTGGGAACCCCAAAATTGAGCTGGGACCCCCAAAACCGGGCTGGGAACCCCCAAAAAATCTGAACTGGGAACCCCAAAATTGAGCTGGGACCCCCAAAACTGGGCTGGGACCCCCAGAACTGGGCTGGGACCCCCAAAAAATATCCCAGAAACTGAACTGGGACCCCAAAAACTGAACTGGGAACCCCAAAAAATATCCCAGAAACTGAACTGGGAACCCCCAAAACTGAACTGGGAACCCCCAAAATTGAACTGGGAACCCAAAAATCTGAACTGGGACCCCAAAATATCCCAAAAACTGAGCTGGGACCCCCAAAACTGAACTGGGAACCCCAAAACTGAGCTGGGAACCCCAAAAGTTGAACTGGGGACCCCAAAATCCCTTTGGGACCCCCCAAAACCCCCTCAGAACCCCCCAAATCCCACCCAGGACCCCCAAAAATCCCCCTCAGGACCCCCCCCCCAAATCCCACCCAGGACCCCCAAAATCCCCTCAGGACCCCCAAATTCTCCCAGGACCGCCCAAACTCTTCCAGGACCCCTCCAGGACCCCCCCAAAATCCCCCCAGGCCCCCCCAATCCTACCCAGGGTCCCCCCAAACTCTCCCAGCCACCCCCCAAAATCCCCTCAAATCCCCCCAGGACCCCCAGGACCCCCCAATTACCCACAGGACCCCCAAATCCCTCCAGGACCCCCAAAACCCCCCAAAATCCCACCAAGGACCCCCCAGTTCCCCAGGACCCCCAAATTCTCACAGGACTCCCCCAAACTCTTTTCCAGGATCCCCCCAGGACCCCCAAAACTCCCCCAAATCCCCTCCAATCCCACCTAGGGCCCCCCAAACTCTCCCAGGACCCCCCAAATCCCCTCAAATCCCCCCAGGACCCCCCTAGGACCCCCAATTACCCACAGGACCCCCCAAATCCTCCCAGGGACCCCCAAAATCCCCCCAGGACCCCCAATTCTCTCTTAGGACCCCCCAAAATCCCCTCAAATCCCACCCCAGGACCCCCCAGGACCCCCCAATTCCCCCAGGACCCCCCAAAATCCCCACCCAGGACACTAGTTCCCCAGGACCCCCAAATTCTCACAGGACTCCCCCAAACCCTTCCAGGACCCACAGGACCCCCCCAAAATCCCCTCAAATCCCCCCAGGATCCCCCAGGACCCCCAATTACCCCCTAGGACCCCCTAAATCCCCCAGGACCCCCCAAAAATCCCCCTAGGACCCCCCAAAAATCCCCCAGGACCCCCCAAATCCCTCTCCAGAACCCCCCAATTTCTGCCTTCAGGACCCCCTAAAATCCCCTCAAATCCCACCCCAGGACCCCCAGGACCCCCCAATTCCCCTTAGGACCCCCCAAAATCCCACCCAGGGACACCCCCAATTCCCCAGGACCCCCAAAATCCCCTCAAATCCCCACCCAGGACCCCCAGGACCCCCAAGTACCCCTAGGACCCCCCAAATCCCCACAGGACCCCCCAAATCCCCTCTAGAACCCCCCAATTCCCCAGGACCCCTTAAAATCCCCTCAAATCCCACTCCAGGACCCCCCAGGACCCCCCCCAATTACCCCCAGGACCCCCAAATCCCCCAGGACCCCCAAATCCCTCCAGAACCCCTAATTCCCCTTAGGACCCCCAAAATCCCCTCAAATCCCACCCAGGACCCCCAGGACCCCCCAAAATCCCCTCAGGACCCCCCAGCCCCCCTGACCAGCTTATCCTGTGCAGGTTCCAGACGATGCCGAAGCTTCAGCTGACCCTGGGGGGGCACAGAGCTCGTGGGGACCCCCAAAATCCCCCCAAAATCCCCCCAAAACCCCTTCTGGGCACCCCCCAGCACCCCTGGGACCCCCAAAGTCCCTTCAGGAACCCCCCAAAATCTCTTCAGGACCCCCAAACCCCCCAAGACCACCCAAAAACCCCTCAGGACCCCCCAAATCCCCCCAGGACCACCCAAACCCTCCCAGGGCCCCCCAAAAACTCCACCAGGACACCCCCAAATCCTCCTCAGGACCCCCCAGTCCCTCCCATGACCCCCTCAAAACCCTTCTGGGACACCCCAAACCCCCCAGGACCCCCAAATCCCCTCAGGGCCCCCCAAATCCCTCTCACGACCCCCCAAAAATACCCCCCAGGACACCCCTAAGCCCCCTCAGGACCCCCCCAGTCTCCCCCAGGACCACCCAAACCCTTCCCAGGACCCCCCAAAAACCCACAGGACCCCCCAAATCCCCCCAGGACCCCTCAAATCCCCTCAGGACCCCCCAAATCCCCCCAGGACCCCCAATCCCCCAGGACCCCCCAAACCCTCCCAGGGCCCCCTAAATCCCTCAGGGACCCCCCAAAATCCCCCAGGACCCCCTCAAATCCCCTTCTGGAGCTTCCCCAAACCCCTCCAGGATCCCCCCAAATACTCTCCAGGAGCTCCCCAAATCCCCCCTCAGGACCCTTCAAATCCCCTCAGGACCCCCCAAACACCTTCAACCCTCCCCCACGACTCCCCCAGCCCCCCCAGCAGCCCCCCCCAAGCCCCCCTACCCCAGAGGTGGGGGGTCGTCCATGCAGGAGGCGTGGTTGGACAGGGTCAGCAGGGGGGTCCCAGGCCCCTCCTCTCCACCAGCTCGTGCAGAACCTCGGCATTGTGAACCCTCAGCCTGTTCAGGTACCCTGGGGAGGGGGGATTTGGGGGGGGCTGAGAGGTTTTGGGGGTCCCCAGGGGTGGGGAGGGGGATTCTGGGGGGGCTGAGGGGTTTTGGGGGGTCCCCAAGGGGTGGGGAGGGGATTTCAGGGGTCCTGAGGGGTTTTGGGGGGCTGAGGGTTTTGGGGGTCCCCAGGGGGTAGGGAGGGGATTTCAGGGGTCCTGAGGGGTTTTTGGGGGTCCCCAGAGGGGTGGGGAGGGGGGATTTGGGGGGGCTGAGGGGTTTTGGGGGGTCCCCAGGGGGTGGGGGAGGGGGATTTGAGGGGTCCTGAGGGGTTTTGGGGGTCCCCAGGGGGTGGGGAGGGGGATTTGGGGGGGCTGAGAGGTTTTGGGGGTCCCCAGGGGGTGGGGAGGGGGATTTGGGGGGGCTGAGGGGTTTTGGGGTCCCCAGGGGTGGGGAGGGGGATTTGGGGGGCTGAGAGGTTTGGGGGTCCCCAGGGGGTGGGGAGGGGGATTTCAGGGGTCCTGTGGGGTTTTTGGGGGGTCCTGAAGGGGTTGGGGGAGGGTCCCAGAGAGTCCTGGAGGGTTTTGGAGGGTCTGAGAAATTTTGGGGGGTCCTTAAAAGGCTAGAAGAGGAATTTGGAGAATCCTGGGGGGGTCTGAAATGTTTTGGGGGGTCCTGAAGGGGTTGGGGGGTCCCAGAGAATCCTGGAGGGTTTTTGGGGGGTCTGGGGGCTTTTTGGGGGTCCCCAGGGAGTGGAGAGGGGGATTTCAGGGGTCCTGAGGGGTTTTTGGGGGGTCTGGGGGATTTTGGGGGGTCCTTAAAGGGCTGGAGGAGAATTTGGGGGACCCTGGGGGGTCTGAAATGTTTTGGGGGGTCCTGAAGGATTTTTTGGGGGTCCTTAAAGGACTGGAAAAGAAATTTGGGGGATCCTGGGGGGGGTCTGAAAAGGTTTTGGGGGGTCCTGAAGGGGTTGGGGGAGGGTCCCAGAGAATCCTGGAGGGTTTTGGGGGGTCTGGGGGGCTTTTTGGGGGTCCCCAGGGGGTAGGGAGGGGGATTTCAGGGGTCCTGAGGGGTTTTTGGGGGGTCTGGGGGGATTTTGGGGGGTCCTTAAAGGGCTGGAGGAGAAATTTGGGGACCCTGGGGGGTCTGAAATGTTTTGGGGGGTCCTGAAGGATTTTTTGGGGGTCCTTAAAGGACTGGAAAAGAAATTTGGGGGATCCTGGGGGGTCTGAAAGGTTTTGGGGGGTCCTGAAGGATTTTTGGGGGTCTGGAGAATTTTTTGGGGGTTCCTTAAAGGGCTGGAGAAGAAATTTGGGGGATCCTGGGGGGTCTGAAGGATTTTGGGGGGCGGGGTCCAGGGATGATTTTTGGGGGGATTTTTGGGGGTGATTTGGGGAGGGTCCAGGTGAATTTTGAGGGTGTCCAGGGCGGATTTTGGGGATGATTTGGGGGGATTTGGGGGGTTCCAGGTGGATTTTGGGGGTGATTTTGGGGATGATTTGGGGTCCAGGTGGATTTTGGGGGATGATTTGGGGTCCAGGTGGATTTTGGGGTGATTTGGGGAAGGTCCAGGTGGATTTTGGGGGTGATTTTGGGGGGCTCCAGGTAGGATTTTGGGGGGTGCCCAGGTGGGATTTCGGGGCGATTTTTGGGGGTGCTCCAGATGAGATTTTGAGGGGATTTTGGGGATGATTTGGGGGGATTTGGGGGGTGTCCAGGTGGGATTCTGGGGGAATTCTGGGGTATTTGGGGGGTGTCCAGGCGGATTTTGGGGCTGATTTTGGGGGTGTCCAGGTGGATTTTGGGGGTGTCCAGGTGAATTTTGGGGGATCCAGGTGGATTTGGGGGAATTCTGGGGTGATTTGGGGGGTGTCTAGGTGAATTTTGAGTGTGTCCAGGTGGATTTTGGAAATGATTTTGGGGGTGTCCAGGTGGATTTTGGGGGGATTTTGGGGCTGATTTTGGGGGGTGTCCAGGCGGATTTTGGGGGGTGAATTTGGGGGTGTCCAGGCGGATTTTTGGGGGATGATTTGGGGGTCCAGGTGGATTTTGGGGGGATTTTGGGGGGTCCAGGTGGATTTTGGGAATGATTTTGGGGGTGTCCAGGCGGATTTTGGGGCTGATTTTGGGGGGTGTCCAGGCGGATTTTGGGGGTGAATTTGGGGGTGTCCAGGCGGATTTTGGGGGTGAATTTGGGGGTGTCCAGGTGGATTTTTGGGGATGATTTGGGGGGGTCCAGGTGGATTTTGGGGGATTTTGGGGCTGATTTTGGGAGTGTCCAGGTGGATTTTTGGGGGGATTTTTGGGGGCTGATTTTTGGGGGTGTCCAGGCGGATTTTGGGGGTGAATTTGGGGGTGTCCAGGCGGATTTTGGGGATGATTTGGGGTGTCCAGGCGGATTTTTGGGGGATTTTGGGGGTGTCCAGGCGGATTTTGGGGGCTGATTTTTGGGGGTGTCCAGGGCGGATTTTGGGGCTGATTTTGGGGGTGTCCAGGCGGATTTTGGGGATGATTTGGGGGGTCCAGGTGGATTTTGGGGGGATTTTTGGGGGTGTCCAGGCGGATTTTGGGAATGATTTTGGGGGTGTCCAGGCGGATTTTGGGGGATTTTGGGGGTGTCCAGGTGGATTTTGGGGCTGATTTTGGGGGTGTCCAGGCGGATTTTGGGGGCTGATTTTGGGGGTGTCCAGGCGGATTTTGGGAATGATTTTGGGGGTGTCCAGGGCGGATTTTGGGGGATTTTTGGGGGTGTCCAGGGCGGATTTTGGGGGTGAATTTGGGGGGTGTCCAGGCGGATTTTGGGAATGATTTGGGGGGTCCAGGTGGATTTTGGGGGGATTTTTGGGGGTGTCCAGGCGGATTTTGGGGGGGATTTTGGGGGTGTCCAGGTGGATTTTGGGGCTGATTTTGGGGGGTGTCCAGGGCGGATTTTTGGGGGCTGATTTTGGGGGGTGTCCAGGCGGATTTTGGGAATGATTTTGGGGGTGTCCAGGCGGATTTTTGGGGGATTTTGGGGGTGTCCAGGCGGATTTTGGGGGGTGAATTTGGGGGTGTCCAGGCGGATTTTGGGGATGATTTGGGGTGTCCAGGCGGATTTTGGGGGATTTTGGGGGTGTCCAGGTGGATTTTGGGGGATTTTTGGGGGTGTCCAGGTGGATTTTGGGGCTGATTTTGGGGGTGTCCAGGCGGATTTTTGGGGGTGAATTTGGGGGTGTCCAGGCGGATTTTGGGGATGATTTGGGGGTCCAGGTGGATTTTGGGGGGTGAATTTGGGGTGTCCAGGCGGATTTTGGGGCTGATTTTGGGGGTGTCCAGGCGGATTTTGGGGCTGATTTTGGGGGTGTCCAGGCGGATTTTGGGGGGATTTTTGGGGGTGTCCAGGCGGATTTTGGGGATGATTTGGGGGTGTCCAGGCGGATTTTGGGGCTGATTTTGGGGGTGTCCAGGCGGATTTTGGGGATGATTTGGGGGGTCCAGGTGGATTTTGGGGAGATTTTGGGGGTGTCCAGGCGGATTTTGGGGGGATTTTGGGGGTGTCCAGGCGGATTTTGGGGATGATTTGGGGGTCCAGGTGGATTTTGGGGGGATTTTGGGGGTGTCCAGGCGGATTTTGGGGGGATTTTGGGGGTGTCCAGGCGGATTTTTGGGGCTGATTTGGGGGGTCCAGGTGGATTTTGGGGGGATTTTGGGGTGTCCAGGCGGATTTTGGGGGGATTTTGGGGTGTCCAGGCGGATTTTGGGGGTGCCCCCTCCCCCCCCGGTCACTCACGCGTCCACACGCAGCTGTAGGTTCCCACCAGCCCCGTGACCACGCGGCTCGCCAGCGCCCAGCGCCGCGACGGCTCCGCGGGGAACGGCCACTGCACGGCCAGCGGCATCCTCGGGGGGCACCGGCCCCAGGCCCCCCCGGGACCCCCCAAAAACCTCCCGGGACCCCCAAAATCCCCAAAACCCCACCGGGACCCCCGGCCAGCTGCCGTAAAGCGCGCTGCGCTTCGCTGTCGCAAACTCGGCGGGCTGGAGGACTTTGGAGCAGACGAGAAGCGCCGGGCGGAGCGGCCAATGCCGGGGCGCTCTGTGAATACCCTGACCATAGAGATGCGTAAACCCCGCCCCTCTTTTGACGATCAGCCAATCAGCGCTCACTCCTGAGAAAAAGCCACGCCCCTTTTCACAAAATCGACCAATCACAGCCAAGACCACGCCCCCTCCCTCCGCCCTCCGTCGCTAGGGCGACGCGCGCCGCCATTTGGCTCTGAGGCGTTGCCGCCGCCGCTTCCGGTCAGGCTCAGCCCGGCTCCCCCGGCCTTTCCCCGGCCCGAGCCCCGGCCTCGCGTAGCTCCTGAGGCGGAGGTGGAGCGGGACGCGCAGGTAAGGCCGGCTCGCCTTCTCCCGGTGCCGTTTCCCCCCTTTTTTTCCCCTCAGCTCACACCGCTCTTCCCCCGGCAGGGTCCCCCCGCGGCGGCCGCGGCCGCCATGGCCGCCGTGTGGCAGCAGGTGCTCGCCGTGGACGCCCGGTGAGCTCGGGGGGGCTTGAAGGGAATTTTCTGAGGGAATTTGGGATTTTTTCTGGGGAGGGATTCTCTTACCTGAGTTATTTTGGGCGGGGTTTGATACCTGGTGCCTTTGAGGGTGAGGGATGCTCGTTCCTGGATTCGGATTTTTGGAGGGTTTGGGCAATTTTGGGGTGGATTTCGGACACCTGGATTCGTTTTTGGGTGGATTTTTCACACCTGGGTTCGTTTTTGGGGTGGATTTGTGACACCCGGGACAGGTTTTGAGTGGAATTGTGACACCTGGCTTTAATTTCGGGTGAGATTCTCATATCTTGGTGTGGTTTGCGGTGGAATTTTTCCAATTTTGGAGTGGAATTGGTTCATTTTGGGTGGAATTTGTCCAGTTTGGGGTAGAATTAATTCCATTTTTCACCTGTCCCTCACCTGTCTCACCTGTCGCACCCAGTTCTCCACTCCTGCTTCCAGTTCTGGGTGTATTTTTCCCATTTTTATGTAGAATTTTTCTGGTTTTGGGTAAAATTAACCCCATCTCTCACCTGTCCCTCACCTGTCCCACTTACTTCTGCACCCCAGGCCCGTTTTTGGGTGGAATTTTTCCCATTTTGAGTAGAATTAACCCCATTTTTCACCTGTCTCTCACCTGTATCTCACCTGTATGTCACCTGCCCCAGGTACGGGGCGTACAGCACCCCCGGGCTCATTTTGGGTGGAAATTTTCCCATTTTTGGGTAGAATTTTCCCCATTTTGGGTAGAACTTGCCCCATTTCTCACCTGTCTTTCACCTGTCTCTCACCTGTCACTCACCTCTCACCTGTCTCTCGCCTGTCCCACCCAGTTTTCCAGCCCTGGGCTCATTTTGGGGTGGAATTGGTTCGTTTTTGAGTAGAATTAATCCCATTTCTCACCTGTATCTCACCTTTGTCTCTCACCTGTGCAGGTACGCTGCATACCGCACCCCTGAGCCCATTTTGGGTGGAAATTACCCCATTTTGAGTAGAATTAGCCCCATTTCTCACCTGTATCACCTGTCTCTCACCTGTATGTCCCTTGTCTCTCACCTGTCCCTTACCTCTCCCTCACCTGTCTCTCATCTGTCTCTCACTTGTCTCTCACCTGTCTTACATGTCATCTGTATGTCACCTGTTCCATGTGTGTCTCATGTGTGTCTCGTGTGTCTCACCTGTCTCTCACGTGTATCTTAGTTGTCTCACCTGTGTCTCACCTGTCTCACCTGTGCAGGTACGCGGCGTACCGCACCCCTGGGCTCATTTCGGGTGGAATTTTCCCCATTTTGTGTAGAATTAACCACATTTCTCACCTGTGTCTTGCCTCACCTGTCCCTCACCTGTCCCTCACCTGTCCTGCACCTGTCTCTCACCTCTCACCTGTCTCACTTTTATCTTACCTGTCTCTCACCTGTCTCTCACCCATATCTCGCCTGTCTCTCACCTGTCTCTCACCTGTCTCACCTGTGGCTCCCCCGCACAGGTATGTGGTGTACCGCACCCCTGGGCTCATTTTGGGTGGAATTTTCTGCATTTTGTGTAGAATTAACCCCATTTCCCACCTGTATCTTATCTCACCTGTCCCTCACCTGTCTCTCACCTGTATTTTCCCTGTCTCACCTCTCCCTCACCTGTCTCACCTGTCTCACCTGTCCGTCACCTGTCTCTCACTTGTCTCTCACTTGTCCCTCACCTGTCTCACCTGTGTCTTACCTGTCTCACCTGTCTCACCTGTCTCACCTGTCGCTCACTTGTTGCTCACCTGTCGCTCACTTGTCCCTCACCTGTGTCTCACCTGTGTCTCACCTGTCTCACCTGTCTCACCTGTCGCTCACTTGTCCCTCACCTGTCCCTCACCTGTCCTTCACCTGTCTCACCTCTGTCTCTCACGTGTCTCTCACCTGTGTCTTTCACCTGTGTCTCTCACCTGTCTCTCAGCTGTCTCTCACCTGTCTCACCAGTGTCTTACCTGTCTCTCACCTGTGCAGGTACGCAGCGTACCGCACGCCTGGGCTCATTTTGGGTGGAATTTTGCCCATTTTGAGTAGAATTAACCCCATTTCTCACCCCGGCCCCTCACCTGTCTCCGGCCTCGCAGGTACGCCATGCATCGCACGCCCTGGGCTCATTTTGGGTGGAATTTTGCCCATTTTGAGTAGAATTAACCCCCATTTCCCACCCGCCTCACCTGTCTCTGCTCCCGGCAGGTACGCCGCGCATCGCGACGCCCTGGGCTCATTTTGGGTGGAATTTTGCCCATTTTGAGTAGAATTAACCCCATTTCCCACCCGTCCCTCACCTGTCTCTGCTCCGCAGGCACGCAGCTGCATCGCACGCCTGGGCTCATTTTGGGTGGAATTTTGCCCATTTTGAGTAGAATTAACCCCATTTCCCACCCGTCCCACCTGTCTCTGCTCCGCAGGTACGCAGCTGCATCAGCATCCTGGGCTCATTTTTGGGTGGAATTTTGCCCATTTTGAGTAGAATTAACCCCATTTCCCACCCGTCCCACCTGTCTCTGCTCCTCGCAGGTACGCTAGCGCATCGCACGCCTGGGCTCATTTTTGGGTGGAATTTTGCCCATTTTGAGTAGAATTAACCCCATTTCCCACCCGTCCCTCACCTGTCTCTGCTCCCGGCAGGCACGCGAGCGCATCAGCACTGGGCTCATTTTTGGGTGGAATTTTGCCCATTTTGAGTAGAATTAACCCCATTTCCCACCCCGTCCCACCTGTCTCTGCTCCGGCAGGTAATGCGAGCGACCGCACGCCTGGGCTCATTTTGGGTGGAATTTTGCCCATTTTGAGTAGAATTAACCCCCATTTCCCACCCGTCCCACCTGTCTCTGCTCCGCAGGTACGCGAGCGCATCAGCACGCCTGGGCTCATTTTTGGGTGGAATTTTGCCCATTTTGAGTAGAATTAACCCCATTTCCCACCCGTCCCTCACCTGTCTCCGGCCCGCAGGTACTGGCTGTACGCATCACGAGCCTGGGCTCATTTTGGGTGGAATTTTACCCATTTTGAGTAGAATTAACCCCATTTCTCACCCCGTCCCACCTGTCTCCGGCCTCCCGGCAGGTAATGCGAGCGCATCGCACGCCTGGGCTCATTTTGGGTGGAATTTTGCCCATTTTGAGTAGAATTAACCCCATTTCCCACCCGTCCCTCACCTGTCTCTGCTCCGGCAGGTACGCAGCGTACCGCACGCCTGGGCTCATTTTGGGTGGAATTTTGCCCATTTTGAGTAGAATTAACCCCATTTCCCACCCGTCTCACCTGTCTCTGCTCCGGCAGGTACGCGGCGTACCGCACGCCTGGGCTCATTTTGGGTGGAATTTTGCCCATTTTGAGTAGAATTAACCCCATTTCCCACCCGTCCCTCACCTGTCTCTGTTCGCAGGTACGCTGGGCGCATCGCACGCCTGGGCTCATTTTGGGTGGAATTTTGCCCATTTTGAGTAGAATTAACCCCATTTCTCACCTCGTCTCCACCTGTCTCCGCCTCCGCAGGTAATGCCAGCGCATCGCACGCCTGGGCTCATTTTGGGTGGAATTTTGCCCATTTTGAGTAGAATTAACCCCATTTCTCACCCGTCCCTCACCTGTCTCCGCCGGCAGGTACGCGGCGTACCGCACGCCGCAGCTGCCGCAGTTCCGCACGCAGTACGTGCGCCGGCGCTCGCAGCTGCTGCGGGAGCGGGCGCAGGGCGGGCACCTGGCGGGGGAGGCGCGGCGCTGGTACCTGCGGCTGCGGGCGCGGCTGCTGGCGCAGCGCTACGGCGCGCTCTCGGAGGCGGGCAGCAGCCGCAGCGCCCTCAGGGCCAGCCGCACCACGCTGGATAGGATGGAGGTACTGGGCACACCTGGGCACACCTGGGGTACACCTGAGTACACCTGGGGGGGATTGGGAACACACCTGGGGACAGCTGGGACACACCTGGGGCACACCTGGGCGGGTACAGGCAGCACCCGCAGCGCCCTCAGGGCCAGCCGCACCACGCTGGACAGGATGGAGGTACCTGGGATACACCTGGGCACGTCTGGGGTACACCTGAGTACACCTGGGGGGATTGGGAACACACCTGGGGACAGCTGGGACACACCTGGGGGCACACCTGGCAACACCTGGGGTACACCTGGGCACACCTGGGTGGGTACAGGCAGCAGCCGCAGCACCCTCAGGGCCAGCCGCACCACGCTGGACAGGATGGAGGTACCTGAGCACACCTGGGAACACCTGGGGTACACCTGGGCACACCTGGGGTACACCTGAGTACACCTGGGATACAACTGAGTACACCTGGGCACACCTGGGAACACCTGGGGTACACCTGGGGCACACCTGGGCTAGGGTACAGGCAGCACCCGCGAGCACCCTCAGGGCCAGCCGCACCACGCTGGACAGGATGGAGGTACTGGGCACACCTGGGCACACCTGGGCACACCTGGGGTACACCTGAGTACACCTGGGATACACCTGGGCACACCTGGGGTACACCTGGGAACACCTGGGGTACACATGGGCACACCTGGGTGGGTACAGGCAGCACCCGCATAGCACCCTCAGGGCCAGCCGCACCACGCTGGACAGGATGGAGGTACCTGAGCACACCTGGGCACACCTGGGGGTACACCTGGGCACACCTGGGATACACCTGGGAACACCTGGGAATACCTGGGATACACATGGGCACACCTGGGATACACCTGGGAACACCTGGGATACACCTGAGGGGGGATTGGGAACACACCTGGGCACACCTGGGAACACCTGGGGCACACCTGGGTGGGTACAGGCAGCACCATGAAGCGCCCTCAGGGCCAGCCGCACCACGCTGGACAGGATGGAGGTACTGGGCACACCTGGGGTGCACCTGGGATACACCTGAGTACACCTGGGGAATTGGGAACACATCTGGGGACAGCTGGGACACACCTGGGATATACCTGAGTACCTCTGGGAACACCTGGAATACACATGGGCACACCTGGGATACACCTGAGTACACTTGGGCACACCTGGGTGGGTACAAGCAGCACCCACAGCACCCTGAGAGCCAGCCACACCACGCTGGACAGGATGGAGGTACCTGGGCACACCTGGGGTGCACCTGAGCACACCTGGGGGGATTGAGAACACACCTGGGGACAGCTGGGAACACCTGGGGTACACATGGGTGGGTACAGGCAGCACCCTAGCGCCCTCAGGGCCAGCCGCACTCACGCTGGACAGGATGGAGGTACTGGGCACACCTGGGCACACCTGGGCACACCTGGGGGGATTGGGAACACACCTGGGGACAGCTGGGACACACCTGGGATATACCTGAGTACCTCTGGGAACACCTGGAATACACATGGGCACACCTGGGATACACCTGAGTACACTTGGGCACACCTGGGATACACCTGGGCACACCTGGGATATACCTGAGTACACCTGGGGGGGATTGGGAACACACCTGGGCACACCTGGGGTACACATGGGTGGGTACAGGCAGCACCCACAGCACCCTGAGAGCCAGTCACACCACGCTGGACAGGATGGAGGTACTGGGCACACCTGGGGTGCACCTGGGCACACCTGGGAACACCTGGGCACACCTGGGATACCTATGGGCACACCTGGGTGGGTACAGGCAGCACCCGCAGCACCCTCAGGGCCAGCCGCACCACGCTGGACAGGATGGAGGTACCTGGGCACACCTGGGGTACACCTGGGAACACCTGGGATACAATTGAGTACACCTGGGCACACCTGGGAACACCTGGGATACACCTGGGAACACCTGGGATACACCTGGGCACACCTGGGATACACCTGAGGGGGATTGGGAACACACCTGGGCACACCTGGGAACACCTGGGGCACACCTGGGTGGGTACAGGCAGCAGCCGCAGCGCCCTCAGGGCCAGCCGCACCACGCTGGACAGGATGGAGGTACCTGGGATACACCTGGGGTGCACCTGAGCACACCTGGGGGGGATTGAGAACACACCTGGGGACAGCTGGGACACACCTGGGATACACCTGAGTACACTTGGGCACACCTGGGATACACCTGGGAGACACCTGGGATATACCTGAGTACCTCTGGGAACACCTGGAATACACATGGGCACACCTGGGATACACCTGGGCACACCTGGGTGGGTACAAGCAGCACCCACAGCACCCTGAGAGCCAGCCACACCACGCTGGACAGGATGGAGGTACCTGGGATACACCTGGGCACACCTGAGTACATCTGGGATATATCTGGGCACACCTGGGATACACCTGGGGCAGCCACAGGGGGGTTTGGGCACACCTGGGTGGGTACAGGCAGCACCCTGAGAGCCAGCAGGACCACACTGGACAGGATGGAGGTACCTGGGATACACCTGGGGTACACCTGGGGGGGTTGGGAACACAGCTGGGGGCACACCTGGGCACACCTGGGTACACCTGGGATATACCTGTGTGTAGCTGGGGTACACCTGGGGACAGCTGGGCACACCTGGAGAGGGTTGGGGGCACATCTAGGTACAGCAAGGATACACCTGGGCACACCTGGAGGGAGTTGGGGCACACCTGGGGGCACCTGGGGGCACCTGGAGGGAGTTGGGGCACACCTGGGCACACCTGGGGGGCACCTGGGGGGGCTGGGCACACCTGGGGGGCACCTGGAGGGAGTTGGGGCACACCTGGGCACACCTGGGCACACCTGGGCACACCTGGAGGGAGTTGGGGCACACCTGGGCACACCTGGGGGCACCTGGGGGCACCTGGGGGGCGGGCTGGGCACACCTGGGGGGCACTGGACGATACCAAAACTCTTTTTTTGGTGGGGGAGGTGAAGCCTTGGGAGCCACCAAACATTTTGAGGAGATTTGGAGAATCCCACCCCAATTTTGGGAATCCCTTCTCAGTTTTAGGGGATCCCACCCCCAATTTTGAGGGATCCAGTTTTTTGGGAATCCCACCCCCAATTTTGGGAATCCCACCCCCATTTTTTGGGAATCCCACCCCAATTTTTTGCGGTCCCACCCCCAATTTTGGTGGATCTCACCCCTATTTTGGGGATCCCACCCCCATTTTTGCGAATCTCACCCCCCATTTTTTGGGGGTCCCACCCCATTTTTTCGGGACCCGATCCCTATTTTTTGGGGGTCACAGCCCAATTTTGAGGGATCCAGTTTTTTGGGAATCCCACCCCCAATTTTTGCAATCCCACCCCCCATTTTTTGGTGGATCTCACCCCAATTTTTGCAATCCCACCCCCCATTTTTGGGTTCCCACCCCCCAATTTTTGGTGGATCCCACCCCAAATTTCGGGGTTCCCACCCCCAATTTTTGCGTTTCTTTTCCCCCCCCCCAGGATTTCGAGGAGGACCCGCGGGGGTCCCGCGGCCACCGGCGCTCGCTGAGCCGCAGCTCCGGCCCGGGGGGGCTGCGGGGGGGCCCCGAGGAGCGGTGAGACCCCCGGGGGGGGCGGGGGAGGGGTCCGGGGGTGAATTTGGGGAAAATTTGGGGAAACTGGGGCGAGTTTTGGGAATCCTGGGTGGGAATTTGTGGGTCCTGGGGGGAATTTTGGGGAAATTTGGGGGGGTCCTGGGTGGGAATTTGGGGTGTCCCAGAGGTCCTGGGGGAATTTCGGGGGTCCCGGGGAAATTTGGGGGGTCCCCGTTCCCCTGGACGAAACCATTCCTGGGGAGCGAGGGGGGCAGGTTGAACTCGGACCGTTCCGATCTATCCCGGGGGGGACGGGTTGGACTCGGACCGTTCCAATCCATCCCGGGGGGACGGGTTGAACTCGGACTGTTCCAGTCGATCCGAGGGGGTTCTAACCCTCTCCCTCCCCCGCAGCCCCCCGGCGTTGTCCCCACCCCCCTGGCCGAGGCCAGCCGCGCCATGGCCGGCGACACCTCCCTGAGCGAGAACTACGCCTTCGCGGGCGTGTTCCACGTGTTCGACCAGCACCTGGACAGCGCAGGTCGCGGGGGGGAGGGAAGCCGGGGGGGTCTCACCTGGGGGGTTCAGGGGGTTCCCATGGGGGGTGTGGGGGGTGTCCTGGGGGGTTGGAGAGGGGGCTGGGGGTCCTACCTGAGGGGTTCAGGGGTCCCTTATGGGGGTGTGGGGGGTGTCCTGGGGGGTTGGGGGAGGGGGCTGGGGGTCTCACCTGGGGGGTTCAGGGGTTCCCATGGGGGGCTGGGGGGTGTCCTGGGGGGTTGGGGGAGGGGGCTGGGGTCTTACCTGAGGGGTTCAGGGGTCCCTTATGGGGGGTCTGGGGGGTGTCCTGGGGGGTTGGAGAGGGGGCTGGGGTCTCACCTGAGGGGTTCAAGGGTCCCCCATGGGGGTATGGGGGGGATTTTTGGTGAGGGGACCCCACAGGGAGGGGGCTGGGGGTCTCACCTGGGGGGGTTCAGGGGTTCCCATGGGGGGTCTAGGGGTGTCCTGGGGGGTTGGGGGGAGGGGCTGGGGGGTCTCACCTGGGGGGGGTTCAGGGGGTTCCCATGGGGGGTGTGGGGGGTGTCCTGGGGGGTTGGGGGAGGGGGCTGGGGTCTCACCTGAGGGGTTCAGGGGTCCCTTATGGGGGGTCTGGGGGTGTCCTGGGGGGTTGGGGAGGGGCTGGGGGTCTCACCTGGGGGGTTCAGGGGGTTCCCATGGGGGGCTGGGGGTGTCCTGGGGGTTGGGGAGGGGCTGGGGGTCTCACCTGGGGGGTTCAGGGGTTCCCATGGGGGTCTAGGGGTGTCCTGGGGGGTTGGGGAGGGGGCTGGGGGTCTCGCCTGGGGGTTCAGGGGTCCCCATGGGGGGTCCAGGGCGGTTTTCTGGGTCTGGGGGTTTCAGGTGCTCTTTTGAGGAGGGGGGATCCCACAGGGAAGGGTCTGGGGTCTCACCTGGGGCAGTTCATGGGTTCCCCAAAGGGTCTGGGGGTTCCACAGCTCTGTAATTTTGAGGAGGGGTCTCCCCCATCCCCAGTTCCCCTCCCCAGTGCAGAAACTGCACTTTGCCCGCAACAAGCAGCACCTCCTGCATAGAGTGGGGGTCATCTCTTTGTTTTGGGGGGTCTCCCCCATCTGTAATTCTGAGTAGGGGTCTCCCCATGTCTATAATTCTGAGTAGGGGGTCTCCCCCATCTCTGCAATTCTGAGTAGGGGTCTCCCCCATCTCTGTAATCCCTGAGTAGGGGGTCTCCCCATGTCTATAATTCTGAGTAGGGGTCTCCCCCATCTCTATAATCCTGAGTAGGGGTCTCCCCATCTCTGCAATTCTGAGTAGGGGTCTCCCCCATCTCTGTAATCCTGAGTAGGGTTCTCCCCCATCTCTGTAATTCTGAGTCGGGGTCTCCCCCATCTCTATAATTCTGAGTGCGGGTCTCCCCCAGCTCTGGGGGTCTTTCCCATCTCTATAATCCTGAGTCGGGGTCTCCCCCGTCTATAATTCTGAGTAGGGGTTTCCCCCATGTCTGTAATCCTGAGTAGGGGTCTCCCCCGTCTATAATTCTGAGTCGGGGTCTCCCCCGTCTATAATTCTGAGTAGGGGTCTCCCCCAGCTCTATAATCCTGAGTCGGGGGTCTCCCCCAGCTCTGGGGGTCTCCCCCATGTCTGTAATCCTGAGTCGGGGTCTCCCCCGTCTATAATTCTGAGTCGGGGTCTCCCCATCTCTATAATCCTGAGTAGGGGTCTCCTCCATGTCTATAATTCTGAGTAGGGGTCTCCCCCAGCTCTGGGGGTCTCCCCCGTCTATAATTCTGAGTCGGGGTCTCCCCTCCCCCCCAGTGCACAAGGTGCTCGCGCACGACGAGCGCCACCTGCTGGATGGGTTGGGGGCCATCCCTTTGTTTTGGGGGTCTCCCCCGTCTATAATCCTGAGTCGGGGTCTCCCCCGTCTATAATCCTGAGTAGGAGTCTCCCCCATGTCTGTAATTGAGTAGGGGTCTCCCCCAGCTCTGGGGGTCTCCCCATGTCTGTAATCCTGAGTCGGGGTCTCCCCCATTCCCCCGCAGTGCGCAAGGTGCAGTTCGCGCACGACGAGCGCCACCTGCTGGCGTGCTGCTCGCTGGACGGGACGCTCTCCGTGTGCCGCCTGGCCCTGGGGGCCCCCGGCCGTGCTGCGGCGGCTCCGCGGCCACGGCGCGGGGGTCTCGGACTTCGCCTGGTCCCTGTCCAACGACGTGCTGGTCTCGGCCTCGCTGGACGGGACCCTGCGCCTCTGGGACCCCTCGGACGGGCGCTGCATCCGCAGGGTGCCCGACCCCCGACGGGCGGCTTGCTGTGCTGCTTCCAGCCGCCAACAACAACCTGACTGTGGTGAGAAAACCCCAAAATCATCCTGAAATCATCCTGAAATATCCCCAAACCTTTCAGTCCTGAGAGCCTGTCCTGGGAGCCCAAAAAATCCCCCAAAAATCCCCCCCAAAAATCCCCCCAAAATCCCCCAATCCTGACCCCCGGCCAGGGGCGGCTAGCATGCTGCTGCCTTCCAGCCCGCTGAATAACAACATGACTGTGGTGAGAGAAACCCCAAAATCATCCTGAAATATCCCCAGAATCCATCCCAAAATACCCTGAAACTCCACAGCCTTGAGACCCCCAAAAATCCCCCCAAAGATCCCCCAGTCCCGACCCGGACGGGCGGCGCTACTGTGCTGCACCTTCCAGCTGCTGAATAACAACCTGACTGTGGTGAGAGGAACCTCAAAATCATCCTGAAATCATCCTGAAATCATCCTGAAATATCCCCAAACCTCTCAGTCCTGAGAGCCTGTCCTGGGAGCCCCAAAAATCCCCCCAAAATCCCCCCCCAAATATCCCCCAGTCCCGACCCTGACGAGTGGCGCTGCTGTGCTGCTCTTCCAGCCGCTGAATAACAACCTGACTGTGGTGAGAGGAACCCCCAAAATCATCCTGAAATCATCCTGAAATATCCCCAAACCTCTCAGTCCTGAGAGCCTGTCCTGGGAACCCCCAAAAATCCCCCCAAAAATCCCCCCAAAAATCCCCCCAAAAATCCCCCAGTCCCGACCCCCGACGGGCGGCTGCTGTGCTAAGCCTTCCAGCCGCTGAATAACAACCTGACTGTGGTGAGAGGAACCCCAAAATCATCCTGAAATCATCCTGAAATATCCCCAAACCTCTCAGTCCTGAGAGCCTGTCCTGGGAACCCCAAAATCCCCCCAAAATCCCCCCAAAAATCCCCCAAAAATCCCCCAATCCTGACCCCAACGGGCGGCTGCTAGCAAAGCCTTCCAGCCGCTGAATAACAACATGACTGTGGTGAGAGAAACCCCAAAATCATCCTGAAATCATCCTGAAATATCCCCAAACCTCTCAGTCCTGAGAGCCTGTCCTGGGAGCCCCAAAAATCCCCCCAAAATCCCCCCAAATATCCCCCAAAATCCCCCAGTCCCGACCCCCCGACGGGCGGCGCTGCTAGTGCTGCCTTCCAGCACTGAATAACAACATGACTGTGGTGAGAGAAACCCTGAAATATCCCAAAATATCCCCAAAAATCCATCCCAAAACTGCTCTGAAACTCCACAGCCCTGAGACCCCCAAAAATCCCCCCCCAAAAATCCCCCCCAAAAAATCCCATAAAATCCCCCCAATCCTGACCCCGACGTGGGCTGCTGTGCTAGCGCATTCCAGCCGCTGAATAACAACCTGACTGTGGTGAGAGGAACCCCAAAATCATCCTGAAATATCCCCAGAATCCATCCCAAAATACCCTGAAACTCCACAGCCTTGAGACCCCCAAAATCCCCCCAAAGATCCCCCAGTCCCGACCCCAATGGGGCGGGCGCTGCTGTCTCGCCTTCCAGCCGCTCAACAACAACCTGACTGTGGTGAGAAAAACCCCAAAATCATCCTGAAATCATCCTGAAATATCCCCAAACCTCTCAGTCCTGAGAGCCTGTCCTGGGAGCCCCAAAAATCCCCCAAAATCCCCCCAAATATCCCCCAAAAATCCCTCAGTCCCGACCCCGGCGGGCGGCTGCTGTGCTGCAGCGTTCCAGCCGCTGAATAACAACATGACTGTGGTCAGAGAAACCCCAAAATCATCCTGAAATATCCCCAGAATCCATCCCAAAATACCCTGAAACTCCACAGCCTTGAGACCCCCAAAAATCCCCCCAAAGATCCCCCAGTCCCGACCCCAATGGGGCGGCGCTGCTGTGCTGTGCGTTCCAGCCAGCTGAATAACAACCTGACTGTGGTGAGAGGAACCCTGAAATATCCCAAAATATCCCCAAAAATCCATCCCAAAACTGCTCTGAAACTCCACAGCCCTGAGACCCCCAAAAATCCCCCCAAAGATCCCCCAGTCCCGACCCCCGGCCAGGCGCTGCTGTGCTGCTAGCCTTCCAGCCTGAATAACAACCTGACTGTGGTGAGAGGAACCCCAAAATCATCCTGAAATCATCCTGAAATATCCCCAAACCTCTCAGTCCTGAGAGCCTGTCCTGGGAGCCCAAAAATCCCCCCAAAACTCCCCCAAATCCCCCCCCCAAAAATCCCCCAGTCCCGACCCCCGACGGGCGGCGCTGCTGTGCTGTGCGCTCCAGCTGCTGAATAACAACCTGACTGTGGTGAGAGGAACCCTGAAATATCCCAAAATATCCCCAAAAATCCATCCCAAAACTGCTCTGAAACTCTACAGCCTTGAGACTCCCCAAAAATCCCCCCCCAAAAATCCCCCCAGTCCCGACCCCGGCACGGGCGCGCTGCTGTGCTAAGCCTTCCAGCCGCTCAACAACAACCTGACTGTGGTGAGAGGAACCCCAAAATCATCCTGAAATCATCCTGAAATATCCCCCAAACCTCTCAGTCCTGAGAGCCTGTCCTGGGAGCTCAAAATCCCCCAAAATCCCCCCCAAAAATCCCCCAGTCCCGACCCCCGACGGGGCGGCGCTGCTGTGCTGTGCATTCCAGCCGCTCAACAGCAGCCTGACTGTGGTGAGAGAAACCCTGAAATTATCCTGAAATATCCCAAAATCCATCCTAAAATCTCATAGTTCTGAGGGACCAAAAAATCCCCGCCGAAATCCCCCCAAAAAATGGCCCAAAAATCCCCCAAAAATGCCCCCAATGCTGACTCAGGAGGGGCTGTGCTGCACCTTCCAGCTGCTGAATAACAACCTGACTGTGGTGAGAGGAACCTGGAAATATCCCAAAATATCCCCAAAATCCATCCCAAAATACCCTAAAATCGCATAGTCCTGAGGGACCCAAAAATCCCCCAAAAATCCCCCCAAAAATCCCCCAAAAATCTCCCAATGGTGATTTAAGAGGGGCTGTGCTGTGCCTTCCAACCGCTGAGTAACAACCTGACAGTGGCGAGAGAAACCTCAAAATTATCCTGAAAATATCCTGAAATATCCTAAAATACTCTAAAATCATCCTGAAACATTTCCAGATATTTTTGGGAATGGAAATAATTCTAGAATCACCTAAGAATGACCCCGAAATCACCCGGATTTCGGGCGTCTCAGGATGATTTTGGGGGTCTCAGAATAGGTCTGAGCAGGATTTGGGGGTCTCAGGATGGATTTGGGGGAGAATTTCAGGAGTCTCAGGATGGATTTTGGGTCTCGGGATGGATTTGGGGGTCCCAGTGTGGATTTTGGGGGTCTCAGTGTGGATTTGGGGGGTCGCAGGGTGGATTTTGGGGTGGATTTGGGGGTCCCAGGATGGATTTCAGGGGTCTCAGGGTGGATTTTGGGAGGATTTTTGGGGTTCTCAGGGTGGATTTTTGGGGTTCCCAGGTGGGCAGCGCCCAGCACATGGTGCTGGTGGTGAACATCTCCACCGGGAAGGCGGCGTGGGGGGATTTTGGGGGTCTCAGGATGGATTTCAGGGGTCTCAGGGTGGATTTTGGGGTCTCAGGGTGGATTTTTGGGGGATTTTGGGGGTCTCAGGATGGATTTCAGGGGTCTCAGGGTGGATTTTTGGGGGTCTCAGGGTGGATTTTGGGGGATTTTGGGGGGTCTCAGGATGGATTTTGGGATTCTCAGGGTGGATTTTTGGGGTTCCCAGGTGGGCAGCGCCCGGCACATGGTGCGGGTGGTGAACATCTCCACCGGGAAGGCGGCCGGGGGGATTTTGGGGGGTCTCAGGATGGATTTTGGGGGATTTTGGGGGTCTCAGGGTGGATTTTTGGGGTGAATTTGGGGGTCCCAGGATGGATTTCAGGGGTCTCAGGGTGGATTTTGGGAGGATTTTTGGGGGTCTCAGGGTGTATTTTTTGGGGTTCCCAGGTGGGCAGCGCCCGGCACATCGTGCGTGGTTGTGAACATCTCCATGGGGAAGGCTAGCACGGGGGATTTTGGGGGGCTCAGGATGGATTTTGGGGGGATTTTTGGGGGTCTCAGGATGGATTTTTGGGGGGATTTTGGGGGTCTCAGGATGGATTTGGGGGTCTCAGGGTGGATTTTTGGGGTTCCCAGGTGGGCAGCCCGGCACATGGTGCGGGTTGTGAACATCTCCACGGGGAAGGCGGCACGGGGGATTTTGGGGGTCGTGAGGGTGGATTTTGGGGGTGAATTTGGGGGTCCCAGGATGGATTTGGGGGATTTTTGGGGGGTCTCAGGGTGGATTTTGGGGTGGATTTGGGGGGTCTCAGGGTGGATTTGGGGGGTCTCAGGGTGGATTTTGGGGTGGATTTTGGGGTCTCAGGGTGTATTTTTTGGGGTTCCCAGGTGGGCAGCCCGGCACATGGTGCTGGTTGTGAACATCTCCACCCCGGGAAGGCGGCGCTGGGGGGATTTTGGGGGGCTCAGGATGGATTTTTTGGGGGTCTCAGGGTGGATTTTTGCCCCCCAGGTGGGCAGCGCCCGGCACATGGTGCGGGTGGTGAACATCTCCACCGGGAAGGCGGGCGCTGGGCGGCACCGGCGCCTCCCCGGGCGCTCTCGCTCTGCTTCGACAGCCCCGGGCGCGTCCTGTGGGCCGGGGACGATCGCGGCTCCGTGTCCTCGTTCCTGTGCGACCCCGGCACCGGTACCGGACTGGGGGGACTGGGACCGGACTGGGAATGAACCGGGAGGGGATTGGGGGGTGCTGGGAGGGGATTTGGGGACACTGGGAGGGACTGGGAGAGGTTTGGGAAGGGGTTGGGGGCACTGGGAGGGGAGACTGGGAGGGATTCGGGGGAGTGGGAGGGACTGGGAGCACTGGGAGAGAGCTGGGAGATACTGGGAGGGGTGTAAAGGGCACTGGGTGAGTACTGGGAGGGGATTTGGGAGGAACTGGGAGAGACTGGGAGGGGACTGGGGTCACTGGGAGAGGATTGGGAGCACTGGGAACGACTGGGAGGGGATTGGGAGGGACTGGGGCAGTCCCAAGGGGCACTGGTCCATACTGGTCCATAGTGGTTCCAAGCTGATCCATACTGGTCTATACTGGTCCATACTGGTTTATACTGATTTATACCAATCTATACCGGTTCATACTGGTTTATACTGGTCCATACCGGTTGTACCCAGGCCGGCTGACCAAGGCTTCACGGGTGCTCGTCCAGGGGAGCACTGGGCAGTACTGGGGGGCACTGGGACAGTACTGCTCCATACTGGTTTATACTGGTCCATACTGGTTTATACTGGTCCATACTGGTTGTACCCAGGCCAGCTGACCAAGGCCTCACGGGTGCTGGTGCAGGGGAGCACTGGGGTTGTACTGCTCCATACTGGTCTGTACTGGTTTATACCAATTCATACTGGTTTATACCGATCCATACCGCTCCATACTGGTTTATACCCCGATCCATACTGGTTTATACTGGTCCGTACTGGTCCCCAGGCTGGCTGACCAAGGCCTCGCGGGTGCTGGTCCAGGGGAGCACTGGGCAGTACTGGGGGGCACTGGGGCGGTACTGCTCCATACTGGTCTGTACTGGTTTATACCGATTCATACTGGCTTATACCAATCCATACTGGTTTATACCGCTCCATACTGATTTATACCGGTCCATACTGGTTTATACTGGTCCGTACTGGTCCTCAGGCCGGCTGACCAAGGCCTCGCGGGTGCTGGTGCAGGGGAGCACTGGGGTTGTACTGCTCCATACTGGTCTGTACTGGTTTATACCAATTCATACTGGCTTATACCGATCCATACCGCTCCATACTGGTTTATACCGATCCATACTGGTTTATACTGGTCCGTACTGGTCCCCAGGCTGGCTGACCAAGGCCTCGCGGGTGCTGGTCCAGGGGAGCACTGGGCAGTACTGGGGGGCACTGGGGCGGTACTGCTCCATACTGGTCTGTACTGGTTTATACCGATTCATACTGGCTTATACCAATCCATACTGGTTTATACCGGTCCATACTGGTTTATACTGGTCCGTACTGGTCCCCAGGCCGGCTGACCAAGGCCTCGCGGGTGCTGGTCCAGGCCGGCGGCTCCATCACGTCTCTGTCACAGCGCCTGGGCGAAGCTGGGAGGCTCGGACCCTGTCGCTGCTGGTGAACGCCTGCCCGACCGCCTGCTGCTCTTCAGGTACCACGGGGCTTGGGGACCCCCAGGGGAGTTTTGGGGGACCCTTTTGGGGGGTTTACAGGGATTTTCTGGGGTTTTGGGGGAATTTGGGGGTTTTGGGGTGAACCGGACCCGTCGCTGCTGGTGAACGCCTGCCCCGACTGCCTGCTGCTCCTTCAGGTATGGGAGGGGGTTTGGGGGAGTTTTGGGGATCCCCAGGGGGGATTTGGGGGGTTTGGGGACCCTTTTGGGGATTTTGGGGAATTTGAGGGATTGGGGTGAGCCTCATCCATCACTGCTGGTGAACGCCTGCCCTGACCACCTGCTGCTCTTCAGGTATGGGAGGGGGTTTGGGGACCCCCAGGGGGGAGTTTGGGGGGGTTGGGGATTTTTGGGGACCTCCAGGGGGGTTTCAGGGGCTTGGGGAGGATTTGGGGGGTTTTGGGGTGAACTAGACTGGTCCCTGCTGGTGAACGCCTGCCCCGACCGCCTGCTGCTCTTCAGGTACCACGGGGGGTTTGGGGATCCCCAGGGAGGGTTTGGGGAATCCTCAGTGGGGGAATTTGAGGTGATTTTTGGGTTTTTTTGGGGCAATTTTTGGGGTGAATTGTGGGTATTTGTGACCCTTTTTCACCCCCCAGGCTGGTTGAGGACGAGGGTGGCTCCGGCGCCCCAGGAGGGTTTTAGGGGCAGGTTTTGGGGTGATTTTTGGGGTGGTTTTGGGACAGTTTTTTGGGTGATTTTGGGCTGATTTTTGGGGTGTTTTCCCCCCCAGGGTGGTGGAGAACGAGGGCGGCTCCGGTGCCCTGGGAAGGTTTTAGGGGCAGGTTTTGGGGTGATTTTTGGGTTATTTTGGGCTGATTTTGTGGCAGTTTTTGGGCAGTTTTTTGGGTGATTTTGGGCTGACTTTTGGGGTGTTTTCCCCCCCAGGGTGGTGGAGGACGAGGGCGGCTCCGGTGCCCTGGGAAGGTTTTAGGGGCAGGTTTTGGGGTGATTTTTGGGTTATTTTGGGATTATTTTGGGCTGATTTTGTGGCAGTTTTTGGGCAGTTTTTGGGTGATTTTGGGCTGACTTTTGGGGTGTTTTCCCCCCCAGGGTGGTGGAGGACGAGGGCGGCTCGGGCGCCCCGGGGCTGCGGCTCCGGCGCAGTTTCCCCACGCGGCACCGGGAGCAGCCGGTGAGGAGCTGCTTCTGCCCCCTGATGTCCTTCCGGCAGGGAGCCTGCGTGGGTGAGCACTGGGAGGGACTGGGAGCGACTGGGAGGGACTGGGAGGAAAAGCAGGAGCACTGGGAGTGACTGGGAGGGGTTTAATGGACACTGGGAGGGACCGGGGTGGGTCCAGGAAGCTCCAATTCCCCAGCCCTGTCCCCAATATCCCACTGTCCCCAAATGTCCCCAGTGTCCCCTGTCCCCGCAGTGACGGCTCCAAGGGTGTCAGTGGCATCACTGCCCAATTGTCCCCAGTGTCCCCAACATCCCCCCTGCAGTGATGGGCTCCAAGGACACCTCAGTGTCCCCAATGTCCCAATTGTGTCCCAAATGTGTCCCAAATCCCCCCAAATGTCCCCAGTGTCTCCTGATGTTCCCAATGTCCCCATTTCCTGCAGTGACAGGCTCTGAGGACACCTTGGTGTCCCCAATGTCCCCTGATGTCCCCAGTGTCCCCAATGTCCCAGATGTGTCTCCAAATGTCCCCTGATGTTCCCAATGTCCCCAGTGTCCCCTGTCCCCGCAGTGAAGGGCTCTGAGGACGCCTCAGTGTCCCCTGATGTCTCCAATTCCCTCAAATGTCCCCAATGTCCCCAGTGTCCCCTGATGTCCCCAATGTCTCCAGTGTCCCTGCAGTGACGGGCTCCGAGGATGCCTCGGTGTCCCCAATGTCCTGATGTCCCCAGTGTCCCAGATGTGTCCCCAATGTCCCCTGGCCCCACAGTGATGGGCTCTGAGGACACCTCGGTCTCCCCAATGTCCTGATGTCCCCAGTGTCCCCAATGTCCCAGATGTGTCCCCAGTGCCCCAGATGTGTCCCCAATGTCCCCTGATATGCCCTGTCCCCACAGTGACAGGCTCTGAGGAGACGCCTCAGTGTCCCCAATGTCCCCTGATGTCCCCCAGTGTCCCTGATGTCCCCAATGTCCCCGCAGTGACGGGCTCCGAGGATGCCTCCGTGTCCCGTGATGTCCCCAGTGTCCCCTGATGTCCCCAAATGTGTCCCCAATGCCCCTGATGTCCCCAATGTCCTTGCAGTGACAGGCTCTGAGGACGCCTTGGTGTCCCCAATGTCCTGATGTCCCCAGTGTCCCCAATGTCCCCAGTGTCCCAGATGTGTCTGCAATGTCCCCTGTCCCCACAGTGATGGGCTCTGAGGATGCCTCGGTGTCCCCAATGTCCCTGATGTGCCCAATCCCTCCAAATGTCCCCTGATGTCCCCAATGTCCCCGCAGTGACGGGCTCTGAGGTCACCTTGGTGTCCCCTGATGTCCCCAGTGTCCCTGATGTCCCCAGTGTCCCTGATGTCCCCTGTCCCTGCAGTGACGGGCTCCGAGGACACCTCCGTGTCCCTGATGTCCCCAGTGTCCCTGATGTCCCCAGTGTCCCAGATGTGTCCCCAATGTCCCCCTGTCCCTTAGTGACGGGCTCCGAGGACACCTCCGTGTCCCCAATGTCCCTGCTGTCCCCAGTGTCCCCTGATGTCCCCAATGTCCCTGATGTCCCCAATGTCCTGATGTCCCCTGTCCCCGCAGTGACAGGCTCAGAGGGCAGCCTCCGTGTCCCTAATGTCCTGATGTCCCCAGTGTCCCCAATGTCCCCTGATGTCCCCAGTGTCCCCGATGTCCCCAATGTCCCTGATGTCCCCAATGTTCCTGATGTCCCCTGTCCCCGCAGTGACGGGCTCAGAGGACGCCTCCGTGTCCCCAATGTCCCTGATGTCCCCAGTGTCCCAGATGTGTCCCCAGTGTCCCCTGATGTCCCCTGTCCCCGCAGTGACGGGCTCCGAGGACAGCTCAGTGTCCCCAATGTCCCTGATGTCCCCAATGTCCCTGATGTCCCCTGTCCCCGCAGTGACGGGCTCCGAGGACGCCTCCGTGCACTTTTTCGACGTGGGCCGCGCCGCGCGCGCCACGGTGAACACGCTGCAGGGTCACGGCGCCGCCGTGCTCGCCGTGGCCTTCAACTGCGACGAGTCCCTGCTGGCCTCGGCCGACGCCGGCGGCACCGTCATCGTCTGGCGCCGCCAGCACGCCTGAGGCGCCCCAAAACTGCCCAAAATCCGCGGGGGGGACGGGGAATGCACGGGGGGGAACCCCAAAATCCGCTGGGGGAAGGGGAAATGTACAGGGGAAACCCAAAATCTGTTTGGAAATATACCCGAATATCACCCCAAAATCCACGGGGGGAACCCAAAATCCGCTGGGGGAAACCTCAAAATCCACAGGGGCAACCCAAAATCCACAGGGAGAATGGGAAAATCTACGGGGGGAACCCCAAAATCCGCTGGGGGAATGGGAAATGTACAGGGGAAACCCAAAATCTGTTTGGAAATATACCCAAATATTACCCCAAAATCCACTGGAGGGAAACCAAAATCCAGCTGGAAACCCCCAAAATCTACAGGGGGAACCCAGAATCCACGGGGGAACCCCAGAATCCACAGGGAGAATGGGAAAATCCACAGGGGAACCCAAAATCTACAAGGGAAAACCCCCAAAATCCATGGAGGAATGGAAAATGCATGCAGAGAACAGGAAATGTACAGGGAAAAACCCAAAATCTGTTTGGAAATATCCCCAAAAAATCATCCCAAAATCCACAGGGAAACCCAAAATCCATGAGGGGAACCCAGAATCCACAGGGGGAACCCAAAATCCGTGGGGAAATCCCCAAAATCCACGGGGAAACCCAAAATCCGCGGGGGGTGAATGGGAAACATGCAGGAACAGAAAATGTACAGGGAAAGCCCAAAATCTGTTTGGAAATATCCCCAAAATCACCCCAAAAATCCACAGAGGAAACCCAAAAAAATCCGTGGGGGGATGGGAAATGCATGAGGGAACAGGAAACGTCTGCAGGGGAAAGTTCAAAAATTTGCTTGGAAATATCCCCAAAAATCACCTCAAAATCCCTGGGAAAACCCCAAATGTCCAGGAAATCCTGGGAAAAACCTGAAATGCCAAGGAAAAAACAATAAATCCTCTTGGGAAAAGCTCGGAAATTCCTGGGAAAGCCGAAATCTTTGGGAAAAACTCGAAATCGTCGGGGAAAATCCAAAATCCGCTTGGAAATATCCTTAAAAATCAGCCCAAAATTCGCTGGTGTGGGCTCCGAGTGTGTGGTGAGTTTGTGGGGCTTGTGCTGATGCAGAAACCTCCCAAAATGTTCCCCAAATTCTTCCCAAAAATCCTTTCAAAGTTTCTCCAAATCCTTCCCCAAAAATCCCAAAACTGCCCCCAAAATTCCCTCGATCCCCCCAGCCTGGTTCTTGAAGTGTGACCCCAAAATCTCTCAAATCCACCTCAAATCTTCCCCAAAACCTTCCAGACCCTCCCCAAAAATCCCCAGATGCCTTCTGGACACCCCAAAACCCACCTGGACCCCCAAAATTCCCCCTCAAAGGCCCCCAAAAACTCCTAAAAACCCACCTGGACCCCCAAAACCACCTTACACACGCCCAAAATCACCTGGACCCCCAAAATTCCCCCCCAAAACCCCCTCAAACCCTCCCAAATCCCTCCCAGGCGCTGTGGCTGCAGTGGAGGCACAGCCCAGGTGTGTCCCAGGTGAGCTGTGGGCGTGGCCCAGGTGTTGATAAGAGCACAGATGTGGCCCAGGTGTGGCCCAGCTGTTTGATAAGAGCACAGGTGTGACACAGGTGTGTCCCAGCTGTTTGATAAGAGCACAGATGTGACCCAGGTGTGTCCCAGGTGTTTGATAAGAGCACAGGTGTGACCCAGGTGAGCTGTGGGCATGGCCCAGCTGTTTGATAAGAGCACAGGTGTGAGCCAGGTGTGGCCCAGGTGTTTGATAAAAGCACAGGTGTGACCCAGGTGTGTCCCAGCTGTTTGATAAGAGCACAGGTGTGACCCAGGTGAGCTGTGGGCATGGCCCAGCTGTTTGATAAGAGCACAGGTGTGACACAGGTGTGTCCCAGCTGTTTGATAAGAGCACAGGTGTGACCCAGGTGTGTCCCAGCTGTTTGATTAGAGCACACAGGTGTGTCCCAGGTGTGTCCCAGCTGTTTGATAAGAGCACAGGTGTGACCCAGGTGAGCTGTGGGCATGGCCCAGGTGTGAGCCAGGTGTGTCCCAGGTGTGTCCCAGGTGTTTGATAAGAGCACAGGTGTGACCCAGGTGTGTCCCAGGTATTTGATAAGAGCACAGGTGTGGCCCAGGTGTGTCCCAGCTGTTTGATAAGAGCACAGGTGTGACACAGGTGTGTCCCAGCTGTTTGATAAGAGCACAGATGTGACCCAGGTGTGTCCCAGCTGTTTGATAAGAGCACAGGTGTGACCCAGGTGAGCTGTGGCGTGGCCCAGCTGTTTGATAAGAGCACAGGTGTGAGCCAGGTGTGGCCCAGGTGTCTCAGAAGAGGAACTTGCGGCAGGAGACGGCCAAGACTTGCACTCGATGCGGCATGGTGCTGGGGGAGCCGCCCAGGGCCCCGCCCACCAGCCCGAAGTTGGAGTCCATGCGGGTGCTCTCGGCGTCCACGGGGTCCACTGCGGGAGAGGGCGGGGTCAGGGCGGGGCACGGGCAGGTGAGGCACTGACACCCGCAGGTGTGACCCTGACCCATCCAGGTGTGGCACTGACTCCCCCAGGTGTGGCACTGACACCCCCAGGTGTGGCATTGACCCATCCAGGTGAGGCACTGGCACCCCAGGTGTGGCACTGACACCCGCAGGTGTGACCCT
This sequence comes from Luscinia megarhynchos, assembly GCA_034336665.1. Classification (NCBI taxonomy): domain Eukaryota; kingdom Metazoa; phylum Chordata; class Aves; order Passeriformes; family Muscicapidae; genus Luscinia; species Luscinia megarhynchos. Next base: position 41,180 of record JAPFBE010000541.1, read on the forward strand.
GAACCCCCAGGTGTGGCACTGAACCCCCCTGAACACATGAGAGCTCCCAGGCATGACCCTGACCCATCCAGGTGAGGCACTGGACACCCCCCAGGTGTGACCCTGACCCATCCAGGTGAGGAACTGACACCTGCAGGTGTGACACTGAACCCCCCTGAACACCTGAGAGCCCCCAGGTGTGACCCTGACCCATCCAAGTGAGGCACTGACACCCCCAGGTGTGACCCTGAACCCCCCAGGTGTGGCACTGAACCCCCCTAAACACCTGAGAGCCCCCAGGCGTGACCCCTGACCCATCCAAGTGAGACACTGACCCATCCAGGTGAGGCACTATCCCCCCCCAGGTGTGTGACAGGTGTGTGATGCAGGGACAGGTGTGTGCCAGGTGTGTGCTAGGTGTGTCCCAGGTGTGTGCCAGGTGTGGCAGGTGCGTTACCGTGCATGTTGTAGTCGAAGGTGAGCTCCTCCCCGGTGCGCGGGATGGGTTGGGTGGGCAGGGACAGGTGTGTGATACAGGGACAGGTGTGTCACAGGTGAGTCCCAGGTGAGTCCCAGGTGTGTTACAGGTGTCCCTGGTGTGTCCCAGGTGTGTGCCAGGTGTGGCAGGTGCGTTACCGTGCATGTTGTAGTCGAAGGTGAGCTCCTCCCGGCGTGGATGGGTTGGGTGGGCAGGGACAGGTGTGTGATACAGGGACAGGTGTGTCCCAGGTGTGCCAGGTGTGTTACAGGGTGTGTCCCAGGTGTGGCAGGTGTGTTACAGGTGTGTTACAGGTGTGTGCCAGGTGTGGCAGGTGCGTTACCGTGCATGTTGTAGTCGAAGGTGAGCTCCTCCCCGGCGCGGATCGGCCTCGTTGCGAACAGCGCGATGCGCGGCAGCCGCTGGTCCAGGTTCTCGATGAACACGTTGTACACCTGCAGGTTGGGGTCACACTGCCCCCCCCGACAGGTGAGACACACCTGGCAGGTGGGACACACCCACAGCCACACCCACAGCACTGACCCAAACAGGTGAGACACATCTAACAGGTGAGGCACACCCACAGCACTTGACACACCCTGACAGGTAAGACACACCTGGCAGGTGGGACACACGCACAGCTACACCCACAGCACCTGACCCAAAGAGGTGAGACACACCTGGCAGGTGGGACACAGACACACCCACAGCACCTG
>JAPFBE010000542.1:0-42266 GCA_034336665.1 Luscinia megarhynchos
CTTTTTTCACGCATTGCTCGGGGGACATTGGGGATGGGAGGGACACGGGAGGACATGGGGACACGGGGGACGGAAGGGGACACGGGGACACGGGGACACCCGTGGGTGGGTAGACAGGCAGCTGTGTCCGACACAGCCAGGGTCCTGTGGTATTTTGGGGATCCCCTGGGTGGGATTTGGGGTCCCCGTGGGATTTTTGAGTTCCCGTGTGGATTTTGGTCTCGTGTGGATTTTGGGGGTCCCCAGGGTGCGCTTTGGTGGGGGTCCCAGCTGTCCCTGGTCCCTCAGGCTGCCCCTCTCAAGGTGTCTTCAACTCTGGCAGCCGCGAGCAATTAACGAAATGGCGCTTTACACTGCACCTGATAAATGGCTCCAAGTGCCGGGAGTGGGGATCACGACACTGGGGACACGGGGACACGGGGGGACACGGCGCTACCTCCTGGCCAATGTCACTGGCCACGACGGGAGGCAGTCCCCAGTGTCCCCAGTGTAGTCCCAGTGTCCTCAGTGCAGTGTCCCCAGTGTCACCTCGGGGACAGCAGCCAGCTCGAGGCTTCTCCCTCTGTCTCCCTGTCCCTGTCCCAGCGCTTTGCGACAGTCGAGGTCACCACGCTCAGTGCCACTCTGGCTCTGGTAGTCCCCATTGTCTGCGCGTCAGTGCTCCCTAGTGTCCCCAGTGTGCCACTGGGGTCCCTAGTGTCCTCTGGCAGTGTCTCCTTCTCTTGATGTTGCCCCTGTGTCCTTTGGAGGAAACCTGGGACACTGGGGAACCGAGGGGACATTGGGGACACCTCGACACCCTGTGGGACATGGGGACCTTGGGGACACCAGAGCCGTGAGGACACTGGGTGACAACAGACAGGGGGAGTGGGGACATGTGACGCTGATCACAGGGACACAGTGGCGGACATGGACACAGCTGCGACACACGGGGACACGGGACGCTCGGTGACACCTGGGACACGCAGTGGCGGGACATGGGGACGCGAGCGCCTGGTGACATCAGCGACAGGGCGACACCCGGGGTGACACAGGCGCACAGGATGGCGACCCTAGCGTGGGCTCCCTGAGCTGCAAGGGCGGGACACCGAGGTATAACGGCCCCTGAGGGGATCCCGCATGAGGAGGCGGGTGTCACTGGAGCGGCACCGGGACGCTGCGTGATCGCCACTGCCAGGGGGCAATGTCCGCGGGTGACACGACTCCACGGGTGGCCCCGTCCCTGTCCTGCAGGTGCCGCCCCTCAGCTGTCGAAGCGCTGACGTCGGGTCGAAAGTGATCCGCGCCCTTCCCCACCCCCAGCTGGCGGCCCAGGTGTGCGCGGGAGGGGCGGGGGCACAGGGTCGCCAGCTGTCCCCTGCGCGTCGCGTGTCCTCTCGTGCATCGTGTCCTCTAGTGGTCTCCTGCGCTCGCGGAGGCGGGGACCAACCGGGAAACCCTGCCCACATGCACAGGCCCTCTCAAACACGCCCTGCCCACACGCACAGGGCTCCCTGCTCCACACGGCACAGATCCCTGCCCACACAGGCGTCCGCCTCCAGAGGCACAAACGGCCCACACGCGCAGGCCTCGCCCACACGCACAGTCTCGCCTCGTGCCAGCATGGCCGCGTCGGCGAGTGGCTCGCGCTTTGCTTTGTCCGGCGGCGTTCGCGCTTCTTCCGCTCGAGGAGCGGCGGCGGATCGGTGTCAGGCTCGGTCCCGGGTCCTGGTCCCGAGCGTGATCTCCTCTCGTCTCTGTGCACCTCCCCTGGCTCCGGCCTCTGTCCCTCCCTGCTTCTGCCTCCTTGCCCGGCGGCGCTGGCGCAAGTTGCCCCGGTAACCCTCTCCCTCCCTTGAGCTGGGCTCCGTCCTGGTGGGAGCTCCAGGGCGCTCAGCGCCTCAGCCTCCTGACCTCGATGGTCCTGTACCCTCACTCAGGTCCTGCTCTCTGTCCCTGCCTCAGCTCCCCCTGCACCCCCAAACCCCTCCCGTGCCGCCGAACCCTCCTCCTGTGCAAACCCTCTCCCCAAACCCCCCTCCAGCCCCCCAAACCCCTCCGTGCTTCCACTCTCTCAAAACCTCTCTCTAGGCTGCACCCCTCTTTAAATCTCCAGCCTTCCCCAAACCCCTTCAGTGCCCTCATAAACCCCTCAAACCCCTCCAAGCGCCCCCGAAACTCTCCAGAGCTCCCAAACCCTCCAGCTCAAACTCCCTCTCAGTGCTCGGAAACCCCTCCTCAAACTCCTTTCTCCAGTCCCCTGCACCTCTCAAATCCTCTTCAGCGCCTTCTCTCAGCCTCCTCCAGTGCGCAGTCTCTCCTCCCAGCGCAAAGCCTCCTGCACTGTCCCCAGTCTCCAGCCCCGCTCCTCCAGCCTCCCCTGCACTCCCTCTCAGTCAACCTTCTCCAGTTCTCAAGCTCCTTCCAGCTCCCCCGCACTCCCTCCTCAAACTCCCTCTTTCTCCAGCCCCTGCAGACCTCCAGCGCTCCCTGCACCCTCTCAAATCCTCTCCAGCTCCCCCAAACCCCTCCAGCTGCCCTCCTGTCAGTCTCTGCCGCCTCACCTGGGCCGCCTCGCGTCCCCGCAAGAGCCGCGGAGCTCGCTGCTGTCCACCGCGGCAAGTCGCCGCTGCTGGAGCCGGGCACATGCCGCTCAAGGCCGGAGCTGTCTCCTGGCCGCCTTCGCGCCATGTTTCTTCGGAGCTGGTGCAGGCACTGCCAGCCAGCGTGGCCTCGGTGGCCGGTGAGCTGCAGGCGCCAGCCTGGCTCCGGCTCTGGGCCACGCGGGCCGCGGGCGCTGGACGCCGCCTGGTGTGAGCGCGAGCGGCCGGGCCGGGCAAGCGACACCACAGGTGCCAGCTGCTGCTCGGCCAAGGGCCCGTGGCGCCGGGCCAGCTCGGGTCACGCTGAGGTCATCGGCAGGCTGGAGCAGGCCATCTGACGCACGAAGCACCTTCTACGCGGATCGTAGCGCGAGCCAGCCGTGAACTGCCGGTCGCGCCGGGCCGAGAACAGTCTCGCCAACTGGCGCCGCCTCACGGCCGGCTGCTGGAGGTCAGCTGGGCGCCAGCGCTGGCTTCCCCGCCTGGCCAGCTGCCAAGACTCGGCAGAGACAGGCGGGAACCACGCCATGCATCAAAGTCTCGACGTGAGCTGCGATCGCTAAGGACAAGAGCCCGGAGGGCTTGATGGGACAGGTGGGACAGGGATGTCACAAGAGCCTTGAGCTGGAGCCGTGGACAGGGACATGACAAACAGGGATGGGGACACGACAGGGACAGGGTGGGATTGTCACACGGGCCGTGGATCGAGCAAGGGACAAGAGCCTCTCCGGAGGGGCGCTTGAGCCGGGGACAGGGACATGGGAGGGACAGGAATGGGGCACAAGAGCCTGGAGGGGCTGGAGTGGGGGACAGGGACATGGGGACATGGGGAGGGACAGCGCAGGGTGGGATTGGTCACACAGGGACACAGGGGATGGGGACACGGGCACAGGGACATCTGGCACAAGGGAACCACGCTCATGATCAAGTTCGACGTAGAGCTGATCGCTCACGTGGGACAAGAGAGCCTTGGAGCGCTTGGAGTGGGGGACAGACAGGGACGTGACATGGGGACATGGGGACACAAGGGCACAAGAGCCTGGGAGGGGCTGAGTGACACGGGGGACAGGGACATGGGAACATGGGGACATGACACAAGAGTCTGAGCACCTGAGCGACAGGGGACACAGGGATGGGGGATGACAGGGACAGGGTGGGATTGTCACACTGGGCCGGTGGATCGCAGGGACAAGAGCCTGGAGCGCTTCTGAGTCAGGGGGACAGACAGGGACATGGGGAACATGGGGACATGGGGACACAAGAGCCCGGAGGGGCACTGAATGCTGACAGGGGTGACAGGGGACATGGGGACATGGGGACACGGGGACACATGGGCACAAGAGCCTGGAGGGGCTCGAGTGGGGGACACGGGACATGGGGACATGGAGAGGGACAGGAATGGGGGCACACCAGCCTGAGGGGCTTTGAGTGGGGGACAGGGGGCATGGGGACATGGGGACACAAGAGCCTGGAGGGGCGCTTGAGCGCAGGGTGGACATGGGGACACGACATGGGGACACGGGGACACAAGAGCCTGGAGGGGCTTGAGGGGTGACACGTGTACAGGGATGGGGATGGAGACAGGGACAGGGTGGGATTGGCCGCCACTGACAGGAAATGTGGGCTTTGTCTTTGTGGGGGACAGGGGGACGCAAAGCCATTTTGTCACACAGTGGGACACGGGACAGGGCTGTGGGGTGGGACAGACAGCGGGCCGTTGCCACACACGTAGTCGTTCCTGGAGGGACAGCGCACACGGGCTCCTGCGTCGCTCGTCACCGCGTGTGACGTCGCTGGCCTCGTCCCTCGCTGTCCCGGCTGGGATGATGTCACCATCCAGGGACAGGAGCCTGGGCGACTCGCGGGCCTTGGCTGGTGTCACCGCGTGTCACCTCCAGCCGGGACAGGCGCTCCCCACCCCACATGGAGCAGCCGCTGGGGACAGCGGATTGCCCGGTGTCCCCAGGTCTGCGACACTCGCAGTCACCACGAAACCGCCTTTTGTCCCGCACTGGGCCCCGCCTTCCGTTCTTTGCCTGGGCCACCTGGGCTGGGCTTTGTGTCCTCTCGTGCTGTCCTGTCACCTCCTTAGGGGACACCGGTGGCCTTGGCGCTTGGGGACATTGTGCCCCAGTGCCCCGCGAGGTGCCGCCACCACCTCTGCGACCCCCCAGGGCCTATCGTTGTCCCACACGCCCCCCAGAGGGGTGTGTGTGGCTTTCTGAGGTGCGGGGTCCCTGGGGAACTCGGTGGATTTCGCGGGAGTGCTGGGGACTCGACTCTGTCGGTGGTTGTTTCTTTTGATCGTTTGTCTGGGGCTTTGGAGGTTCGGTGGATTTCCTTGTCTCGGCTTTGGGGAGCCGGAGGCCTGCTTGGGGAGGCTCGAGGTCTGGGTTTCCTGGCTTGTTTTTGGCGTTTTTGCTTTTGGTGTTTCTTGTGCGCTTTGCTGGTCCTCCCCTGCAGCCGCCAGGGCGCCGCACTCCCGCTCTGCTGCGCCGCTTTCCGCCGCGCCGTTTCCGCTTCCGGCGCGCGGCGCGTTTCCGGTTCCGCCGCCGCCAGGCCCGTTCCCGGTGCCGCCGCCGCCGCCATGGGCGCTCACCGGCGCGGCGCTACCTGTGGGACGCGGAGGGCGAGCCCGACCCGCTGCACATGCCGTCCTTCCCGGCCGAGCTAGCTGCCGCGCCGCCAGCCGCGCGGTCAGTGCGGGCGTGGCGTGACGGGCGCGCGCGCGGCGGGCTCGGGCGGCTCCCGCGTGACCGCGGTGGACTCTCCGGGCGCGATTCCTCCCGCGTAAGTGTCCCGCCGCCGCCTCTGCAGGTCCCTCCGTGTCCCTCCAGTGTCCCTCTCCGTGTCCCGCTGCCGCTCTCCAGGTCCCTCCAGGTCCCTCCTGTGTCCCTCCACCGGTGTCCTGGCCGCCTCTCTCACGTCTCCCTCCGTGTCCCTCCAAGTCCCCGGAACCACGTGGCTGCCACCCTCTGCCACCTTAGCCTGTCACACTCCTGCGTGTCCCGCCCTGTCACACCCGGTCACACCCGGTCACACCCTGGTCACACCCTGGTCACACTCTGTGCGTGTCTCCGCCCCTGTGAGTGTCCCCATCCCGTCCCCGTGTCCCTGTCCAAAATCCAGCAGTGGTGCTCCCTGTCTGTCGTGCTCCTGACTGTCCCTGTCAGTCCCAGCGTGTCGCTGTCCCCTGTCTCACCTGTCCCCTGACTGTCCCTGTCCCTGCGAAACTGTCCCTGTCCCCCTGGATCATGTCCCTTCTCCTGTCCCCCTGGATCAACCTCTGTCCCTGTCCCTTGTCTCTGTCCCTGTCCCCACTGGGATTTGCCTGTCCCCGTCCCTGTCTCCTGGATCTGTCCCTGTCCCTGTCCTGTGCCAGCGGCCGTGGTCTCGCCAAGGGCGCTGGCGCAGGCCGGGTGCCCCTGGAGCAGAGGGATCTGCATGTGGGAGGCCACCACCTGCGCTGCAGTGTCGGCTTCAGCGCCGCCACCGCGACAACTTCCTGTGTACTAAGCGCACTGCGGCAGGCATCGCCTGATGGAAGGCGCAGCACCGAGGAGTGCGAGGCTGTGGTGGACGATGGTGGACAGCAGGGGACATGGGGACACAGGCATCCCGAGGACCAGAGGAGCTCTTGGGGACACGCAAGAGGGACATGGGGCGTGAGCAGGAATGGAGGACAAGGACAGTGAGCACAGGACAGGGTGGACAGGCGTGACAGGGACGTGATGGGAGGGCTTTGACACTGCCAACAATCACCCGCGCCTGTGGTGACACGGAGCGACACAGGGTGACACGGTGGCACGGTGTGGCACATGGTGACACGGTGGTGGCATACAGGGTGACACGGGGTGACACGGGGTGGCACATGGTGACACGGTGGTGGCACAGGGTGACACGGGGTGACACGGGGTGGGCACACAGGGTGACACGCGGTGGTACAGCGCCACCTGTCGCTACAGCTACGTGATGCGCATGAAGAGCCTGCGAGCTGCGCGGCGCCTCCTGCAGCGCCGTGAAGCGGCTGCGGAGCCAGACAGCGAGGATTGCCAGCGAGTGACAGCGAGTGACAAAGCGGAGTGACAGCGGTGATTACCGACACCGCGGTGACGCTGACACGAGGCCACTCGCACAACAAACCTGCTGGAGGGACACTGCGCTTCGGCTGTCACTGCGCGACGGCCACAGCCAGCTCCAGGATTTAAACCTCCCTTTGGGACAGCGATTGTCTCATACAGGTGGCTAGATTTCCTGTGTCCCCTGGGGACATTGGAACACAGCCACACACGGGTGGGGGATGTCGCTTATTGTCACCTGCGGGATGGGTGGTGCCACCGCTGTCCCTGTGACTGCCACCAGAGCTGCATACTGCCACCGGGGAGGGGACAAAGGCCGGCAACTGGGGAAGGGACAAGGACACAGTGCCGTCCTAAGGTGAGCATTAGGGTGACAGGGGTTTCGTGGTCCCTGTCCCTAGTGTCCTAAGGCTCGGGTAGGGACTGGATAGGACAGACCGGGTCCCCGTGTCATGCAGCAGGGGACACTGGGCTGTCCCTGCTGTATCAAGCAGCAGGAGGCATGGCGGGGGGATGGGCTGTATGTCCTCTCGCTGTCCCCTGCGCTTGTCACAGCAGGGAAGGCACGGGCGTGGGGGGATGGAGCTGTGAGCTGTCCCCGCGCTGTCACAGCAGGAAGGGCACGATGGGCGAAGGTGAAAGGGGGGTAGGGGTTCCGAACTCTGCAGGTAGCTATGTAAGCGGTTCTGAGCTCCAGATCGCCATCTTGCACTGGCCCACCAGCGCAGAAACAGCCACCGCGGGGGGACACGGACACTGAGGGACACGGGGATGGCTTCGGGGAATGTGACAGGACCCCAGCGGACCTCGGGCAGTCGGGGTGGCAAATGAGGGACGGGAGGGGAGAGGGACACGGAGCCCAGGGCTGGGGTGGCCTAGGGACATGGAGGGGACATAGACTCGGGTGGCCTAGGGACACAGAGCCGGGTGCCACCCCCAGCTCCCCTTCCTTGTCCCCAGGTGTCCTCCCTCACTGTGGGCGATACTGGGTCATGATGGTGAAAGTTCATCCAGAGCCGATCTGGGAGGGATCATGGGTGGCCACCAGTGGAGTGTCACTCAACGGTGTGGACTTACTGTTGTGCAACCTCCCTCCCCCCAGGGTCCCTCTCTCACCTCCACACCCCCAGTGCCCCCTGAAGCTTCTGCTCCTGGTGTCCCCAGGGCTGTCACCTCCCAGAAAACCTCTAGGGTCGTGGTCCTCCCCGTAATGTGTCCCCAGGGCTGCCACTCTCCTCTGTCCCTAGGGCTGTACTCCCCCTGTGTCTCCTGTCCCCACCTCGTAGGTAGAGTTAGCAGGACACGAGCAGGAACAGCCACGTGAAGGGGTTATGGTGGGTAATGGATTCATGGGTCTTGGGAGCCTGGCAGGACACGGGGAATGAGGGGACACACGGGGACACGGTGACAGAGCACTGGCACCCCTCAAGAGGACACACAGGTCACCCCCAGGCCACCCCTGACACGGTCACCCCTGTGTCCCCTGTGCCCCACCAGCCCCTGGTTGCTCCCCACGTGTCCTTGTGGTTCTTGAGCCACCGCAGGTCCCCGATGTCACCTGTGGTCCCCGCCTGTGTCCACATGTCCCCTGTGTCCCTTGTCCTGGTATCCCTCGATGTCCCCATGTCCTTCCTTAGGTCCCTATACTGTCCCCATGTCCCCTAATGCCCCCTATATCCTAATGTCCCCTAGTAACTTCCTGTAAAGTCTCCCCGTCCCCAATGTCAGTGATGTCAGCCTGCAGCTTGTAGTCCCCAGTGTCCCCCAATGCCCCATATGCCCCAAGGTTCTCCAGTGTCTCCAGTGTCCCTCAGTGTCCCCAATGTCCCCTCAGTGTCCCTAGTGTCCCCACGTCCCCCAGTGTCCCTGTGTGTAGTCTCCAATGTCCCCCCCAGTGTCCCCAGTGTCTCCAATGCCCCCATATCCCCCAGGTGTCCTCCCAGTGTCCCCAGTCCCCAATGTCCCCAATGCCCCCACTGCCTCCATGTCCCCAATGTCAATGATAGCCCCCAGTGTCTGTGGTATCTCCAGTGCCCCTCAATGTCCCCCCCAGTGTCCCCAGTGTCCTCAGTTCACAAGGAGGGGTTCCTAGCTGCCTAATGGATGGAAGTTCCTGAGCAGACCAGTAGGCATTGGGGTCATAGGACTCCTTGGGATGGTGGGGCACCGGACCCCCTGACCCCTCAGTGTCCCCCCCGGCTCCCCTCTTGGGCCAGCTCCCCTCAGCCCCCAGCCTCCCTCTCAAATCCCCCATCCCACCTCCTCTAAACCTCTAGCCAGTCCTCTAAAACTGCCCAAGCCCCCCAACCCCATCCCACCCAAATTCTCCAATCCCATACATCCCACTCCCCAAATACTTAGACTCCTATCCCAGCCTCTAAAACTCTAGCTTCTATCCCTCCGCCCCTCATGTGGACAACTACTTCAGGAATAACGTCTGCCACGCAGCTTCACCTGCTCACACCGAGGCTGGGGGACACGGGGTCAGGGATAGGACAGGAGAGAGGGACAGGGACAGGATCGATGGGACAGGGACAGCAGACAGGGACAGGGACAGGACAGCAGAGAGGGACAGGACAGGGACAGCAGAGAGGGACAGGACAGTGACAGCAAGAGGGACAGGACAGGGATGGGACAGGACAGGGACGGGATGTGACAGGAGAGAGGACAGGGACAGGGACAGGGATGGGCACAGGGACAGGGACAGGAGAGAGGAGCCAGGGACAGGGACAGGGACAGGATCAACTCTGTCTCAAGTGGACGTGACACACATGACACACACAGGCAGACACATCAGGTGACACTCCAGGTGAGACACAGGCAGACAGGACAGTGGCACCAAGCACTCCATGGGTGTACAGCTGGTGGTTGATGCAATGTCACACACAGGTAACACACAGGTACCACAGGGTGATCACAGGTGACATACACAGGGTGACACACAGGTAACACACATAGTGACACTGTGACACACACAGCAGACACACAGGTAATACAGGTGACACAGGTGACACACACAGGACGACACAGGTGGAGCACTGTGGCGGACCTCCACTCTGGCGGGTGTACAGCTGGTGGTTGATGTACACGCCATCCACGCAAGCAAAGCCCCAGTAGTAGGTGCAGTTCTGACAGTGGGACACGCTAGGACATTGGGACACGCTGACATTGGGGACACGTTGGAGACACTGGGGACATTGGGACACCCGCTGCCAGCGGAAGTGCTGAGGGGACACCAGTGGGACAGCCTGAGGTGACTCCAGGTGACAACGAGACACCTCGAGAATGTCAGGTCACGGTGTCGGGTGCCGTGGAGAGAACTGGGGACAGGCACAGGGACCCAGGGAGGGACAGTTAGGAGGGACAGGGGTGGCATACAGGGACCCAGGGAGGGAGACACAGGGGTGGCAGAGGTGGACCCGTGGCAGGCAGTGCCAGGGCGGGTGGCACAGGTGCTCACACAGGTGTCACACAGGTGTCACACAGGTGTCACACAGGTGGCACAGTGTCCCAGTGTCACCTTTGAAGATGCGCAGGGGCATGGTGCCAAAGAGCTGGTGAAGGGGAGGGAGTTGCAGGGGTGGCAGAGGTGACCCGTGGCAGGGCAGTGCCAGGGCGGTGGCACAGGCGTCACACAGGTGTCACACAGGTGTCACACAGGTGTCAAGCACAGGTGGCACAGTGTCCCAGTGTCACTCTTGAAGATGCTGGGCGCAGGGGCATGGTGCCAGTGCGAGAAGCGGTGGCACTCCATCAGCCTCCAGCAGCCGCTGATCGTGAGGTGGAAGGAGTGACAGCAGCAGGCCAGGCTGGGGACAGCACACGGGGACACGGGACATGGGGACACCTCGCCAGTCGCAGCCCCAGTGTCCCTGCACCCTGATCCCTCCAGCCCAAACGTCCCCTGTCCCCATGTCCCCCTGTCCCCAATGTCCCTCTGTGTGTGTCCCCAGTGTGCCCCATGTCAGGATGGCACTCGTCACTCCTACTTGTGTCCCCCATGTGCCCAGTGATGTCCCTTAATGCTGTCTCCCCTGTCCCCAATGTCCCCATGTTCCCAGTTCTGTCCCCAATGTCCCCAGAGATGTCCCCATGTCCCCTGTGTCCCAATGTTCCCACTGCCCCAATGTCCCCTGTCCCCAACACTGTCCCCATGTCCCACGTCCCTCTCGCTCTCACTGCACCACGCTGCAGCCGCTGGCCAGTGAAGTTTCGCAGAAGGGTCCCCCATGTCCCCACTGGCTGTCCCCGCGGTCCCCAATGCTGTCTGTGGTTCCCTCATTGCTGTCGTGGTCCCCACGCTGTCCCCGCGGTCCCCTGTCCCTCCCCTGTCCCTGTCGGCCTCACTGCACCATGCGCTGTCTGGCTGTGAAGTCGCGAAGCTGGTCTCATGTCGTGTCCCCACGCTGTCCCCATGTCCCCACGTCGTCCCCATGTCTGTCCCCCTGTCCCCGTCCCCTGGCTCTCACTGCACCACGCCGCGCCGGGCTGGCTGCAGTCGTGAGCGCAGGGCCCGCACAGGAACGGCACCCGAAATAGAACAGCAGGTAAACCGAGCAGCGCCCGCGATTTCCTCGGGGCTTCCAGAACACCTGGGCAGGTGGGACAGGGACAGTGAGGAGGACACCTGGGCACGCGACAGGACACAGTGAGGGACACCTGGGCACGCGACAGGAGGGATAGTGAGGGACACCTGGGCAGGTGGGACAGGGGATAAGTGTGAGGGACACCTGGGCAGGTGGGACAGGAGTGAGGGACAGTGAGGGACACCGCAGGGGAGCAGGGACAGGTGAGGAACACTCCAAGCTCGGTGGGACACGTGAGCAGCAGAGGGACACCTGGGCAGGTAGGGACAGGGATTACAGTGGAGGGAGCACCCTGGGCAGGTGGGACAGGGTGGTTGACAGTGAGGGACACCTGGCAGGGACAGGCACAGGTGAGGGACACCGGCAGGTGGGACAGGGAGGGACAGGTGAGGGACACCTGGGCAGGTGGGACAGGGACAGGTGAGGGACACCTGGGGGTGACACACGAGTAGCGCACAGGTGACACAGGGGTGATCACAGGATAACACACAAGTAACACAGGTGATACACAGGTGTGACACACAGGCAACACTGGTGACACAGGTAACACTGGTGACACAGGTGATCACACAGGTGACTCTCAGGTGACACACAGGTGACACAGAGGTGACACAGAAGTGACACAGAGGGTGACACAGAAGTGACACAGAGGTGACACACAGGTTGCACACAGGTGACACACAGGTGACACATACGCAGGTGACAGGCAGAGGCGACACAGGTGACTCTCCAGGTGACACAGGTGACACAGGTTGCACAGACAGGTGACACAGGTGACACAGGTGCCGCTCCCTCACCGCGGACCCAGGCCGATCTGGCTCCCCAGGTCCCCGAAGTGCAGAGCTGCGGCCGCGGGTGCCCACGAGTGCTGCCACTGCAGCACGCCCCGCCCCCTCACAGCGAAGCTGCCCCTCTGGGGACACACACAGCCGCACACCTGGCACACCTGGCACACCTGGGACACCTGGGGGATGCTGGGGATACTCTGGGACACCCTGACACACACAGCTGCACACCTGGCACACCCTGGCACACCTGGCACACCTGGCACACCTGGCAACACCTGGCACACCTGGGACACTCTGGGGATACTCTGGGACACCCTGGGACACACATTAGCTGCACACCTGGCACACCTCTGGGACACCTGGGACACCTTGGGACACCTGGGACACCTGGGGGATACCTGGGGATACCTTGGGACACCCCAGACACACAGCTGCACACCTTGGCACCACCTGGGGACACCTGGGACACCTGGGACACCTGCAGCCTCCGGGACACCCTGGGGACACACAGCTGCACACCTGGCACACCTGGCACACCTGGGACAGACCTGGGACACCTGGGGGACACCTGGGGACACCTGGGGACACCCGACACCTGGGACACTTGGGGATACTCTGGGGATACCTGGGGACATCCCCTGGGACACACAGCTGCACACGTCTGGCATCACCTGGGACACCGTGGGACACTTCTGGGGACATCCCTAGTAGACACAGCTAGCAACACCTGGGGACATCCTGGGGACACCTGGGACACCTGGGGGATACCTGACACACAGCCGCACACCACCTGGGGATACCTGGGGACACCTTGGGACACACCTGGGGACGCTGGGACATCCTGGGGGAGCCTGGGACACCTTGGAAGCACCCTGGGGAGGCACTGCCAATCTCTAGGGGACATTCTGTGTCGACACCGACACCGTGGTGGATCATCGCTGTGCATGCTGGGGACACTTTGGGACACCCCGTCATGTGACACGTGACAGGTGAGGGACAGGTGAGGGACACAGGTGACACCTCACTGTGGGTCCAGGCGCAGGGACTGCTCCCCTGTTGGGTACCACTGGGGATCTGGGGACAGAGGACAGCGGTGACACAGAGGGGACAGCAGTGGTGGCACTGAGGGGACAGGAGTCCCCATGGGGACAGTGATGGTGGCACTGCAGGGACACTGCAGGGACACTGCCAGGGCCAGAGTGTGTGGAAGCGAAAGCTTATGGTGGCCGTGGCCCCCGGGACAGGTCTCTGGGTGACAATGGTGACACTGGTGACATGCCGGTGGCCCTGTGACAAGTCCTCAAGGCTGCGTGACAGGTCCCAGTTACACACTGAGAGGTCCCACGGAGGGTCCCCATCTGCCCTGGGGGCTCCTGTCCCCTCCTGTCCTCCCCTGTCCCTGTCCCTCCTCATGTCCCTCCTCCTCCCTGTCCCCACTCACGGGCTTTTGCTTGAACAGGGTTTCTGATGTCGGCCACGGTGGCTCTGGAGGCTCCACTCTGGGACAGAAGGACGCTCAGGGACCAGACACTGTGGGACACTGCGACACCCATGTCCCCTCCTCCCTGGCTGTCCCCTGTCCCTTCCTGATGTCCCCATGTCCTAGGGCTGTCTATGTCCCCTGTTCCCCGCTATGTCCCTGTGCGTGTGGCAAGCATGTCTTCTTATGTCCCCATGTCCGCTTGTCCCACACATGTCATGTCAGAGTCCCCATGTCCCTCGCTTGTCTCCGCCATGTCCCCGTGCTCGTGGTCCCCCTGTCTCTTATATGTCCCCATGTCCCCCGTGTCCCCATGTCTGCAGGTCCCCCATGTCCCCATGCGTCCCCTGTCTCCCACATGTCTCATGTCCCTTGTCTCCCCATGTCCCCCATGCCTCATGTCCCCTGTGTCTCCCCATGTCCCCTGCGGTCATGCATGCACATGTCCCCTGTGTCTCAAGGTCCCGTGTCCTGCACATGTCCCCCTGTCGTGTGTCCCCCTGTCCCCCCATGTCCCCATGGTCGTAAGTCCCTCTATGTCTCAGTGGGTTCCCCAGGCGTCAGTCATGTCTTGTCTATGTCCCCTGTCCCTCGCCATGTCGTGTCGTGTCTGTCATGTCCCCCATGTCCTGCCCCCATAGTCCCCAGTGTCAAGTCCATGTCCCCATGTCCCCTCGCTCATGTCTGCAGAAACATGTCTCTCTGTGTCCTCCCATGTCCCTCAGTGTCATGTCCTCATGTCCCCTCGTGCCCCTGTGCCTCCATAGTGCATGTCGCAGGTCCCTCAAGTGTCTTATGTCCCCCGAGTGGTCTCTAGTCATGTCCCTCTGTATGTCATGTCCTCGTGTGTCCCCCTGATGTCCCCGTGTCCCCACGTCCCCATGTCCCGTGTCCCCCATGTTCCTCCGCGAGTCCCTCTGTGTCCCCATGTCCCTGTGTCCCCCATGTCCCTGTGTGTGCATATGTCAGTGTCCCCATGTCCCCTGTACGTCCCCTATGCTGGCATAGTCGTGGTCATGTGTCGTGGTCGTGTGTCCCTGCTCACCTTGTCCAGGAAGCAGGAGCTTCAGTCCCTGCGTGCGGGCGTCCAGGATCTCCCACTCTCGAAGAAGAGCACAGCTAGCTTCTGGGCTGCTGAAGCCCGGGAGGCCGCTGCCGGCCACAGCGCGGGCTGCCGGTGCCTTGCAAGTGCACCGCTGCCTCCATGGCAATGGCGCCAACACGTGCTCCGCGGCCGAAGCCGGAGGGGGCCGGAGGGGGCCACGGGAGGCAGCGGCCAGCGGGGGACGGCGGCCGCGACGCGGGGATGCAGGAGGGACACGACGCGTGGCGGCAGGAGCCCTGCCGGCCGGCGGCTCCGTCACCGGGCGCGGTGACACTGGGCGGCTCCGTCACCCTGGGACATCCGGGGCGATAGCCCAGATGGGCGGCGGTCAGCGTCTCAGCGGGATCGGGCCAGCGAGCCACCGCGAGGGCAGGCGACAGCGACAGCGGGTGGCAGCGACATGGACAGGGACAGGGACAGCGACAAGGACAGGGACAGGGACAGACAAGACAGCGACAGGGTATCGTGCACAGCGACAGGGACAGCGACAGTGGACAGGGACAGCGGGTGGCAGCGATAGGGACGACAGTGGGTGCCCCGGGGCACAGCGGGTGACAGCAGGTGGCCGCGGGTGACAGCGGCGGCTGGGCAGGTGGCTCCCTCGGGCTCTGGTGCGGCCTCGGGACTTCGCGACCCCGGGTCCTTGGGCCACCCTCGGGACCCCCGGAGCGCCCCGGGACGCCGTCGCCCCTCCTGAGGCTCCGCCCACATGACCACGCCCATCTCCCCGACTCCCAAGCTCGCCCCGTCCAAAACTCCAAGCCTCCCGCCTCACCGTATACTGAAGCTGCGCACGCGCACAGCGGCGCCCTGTGCCGCGCACGCCGAGCGCGTCCCGGGTGCCGCCCCGCGGCGACTGCGCGGCAGCGCGGGTCGCGTGGCGACGTGGCGCCGCGCGCTGCGGGCGGCGGCGCTGCTCGGGCCGCTCCGCTGGCGGTCGCGCCTCTGGCCCGCGGCGCGCCGCCTCACCTCGTAGTGGCGCCTGTCCGCCAGCGCTCCGCCGCTCCTGCCGCCCCCGCCGCCTCGACGTGACCCGCCCCTCACGCTGGGGGGCGGGGCCCGAGGCGCGGCCACCGGCGCCGCGCGCGCGACTCTGGCGGCGAGCCACTCCAGGAGCCCCTCGCGGCTGCCCGCGCGCCGGCCCCTTCCTGCCGCGCCGCTGCCGAGCAACGCAAACGCCCGAAGGAGGACGTCCGCCAATGAGAGAGAGGCGGGGGCTTGAGTGACGGCAGGCGGGACAGCCAACAGGAAAGCGCAGGAGGCGGCGAAGTGGGCGCGGCAGCAGTGAGTCCATCCATCCCTCCCGGGTCCATCCCCTGCTCCGTCTCCTCTGTCCGTTCCTCGCTCCGTCCCTCTTGTCCGTCCCCGCCCGTCCCTCTGTCCGTCCCCGCCTCCGTCCTCTCTGTCCATCGCGCCCCATCGCCCATCGCTCCGCCTCCTGTAGCTCCGTCCTCGGCCCATCCCCTCTGGTCCGTCTGTGCTCCTCTCCCATCCCACCCTCCCTTCGGTCCCTCCCTCTCTCCATCCTCTCTGTCCATCCCTCGCCTCCATCCCCGTCTCCAGTCCCTGTCTGTCCGTCCCCGTTCCGTCCTCCTCTCGGTCCGTCCCTCGTCTCCGTCCCTCCCCGTCCATCTGCTCCCGCTCCCTCTGTCCATCCCCTCAAGCTCAGTCCCTCTCGTCCATCCCTCGCCCATCCCCGCTCCATCCCCGCCCTCCCCATCCCACTCCCGGTCCGTCCCCTCTCCATCCCTCTGTCCATCGCTTCCGTCCCTCTGTCCATCCCGGCTCCATCCCTCTGTCCCTCCCTCTGCTCCATTCCTAAATCCCCTCCCGGGTCCATCCCGCAGTTCCTCCGCCTCTCCTCCCGCGTGTCCTCTCCCTCGCCTCCATTCCCCATCCCCTCCCCGGTCCATCCCTCAGTCCCGTCCTCCTCGGTCCCTCCCCGCTCCATCTCTCCATCCCCATCCCTCCCCATCCTCACTGCCCTCCCTGGGCCCCATCCCCGGTCCTTTCCTCGTTCGCCCTTCTCTCCGCTCCTCTCCCCGCGCCCGTCCCTGCCAAGCCCCTCGCCGTGTGCCGGTGCCAGAGCAGCGGCGGCGGCCATGGGCAAGGACTGCTACCGCACGCTGTCTGTGTCCCGGGCGCGTCCGCCGCCGACATCCGCCGCGCGTGTCGGCGGCAGGCGCTGCGCCAAGCCACCCTGACAAGGACTGCCTCCCCCGGCGCGCCGAGCAGCGTGCCTGGCTGAGGTGGCCGAGGCCCGCGACGTGCTCCAGCGACCCCAAAAACGGGAGATCTTCTGACAAGCACGGGGAGGAGGGTGAGCGGCGGCACGGCGGGACACGGGGGCACGGGAGCAGATGGGGTGTGTGTGTTGCGCTGGGGTCCGAAGGGGAGGCCGGGGAGGAGTGAAGGGTGTGACACTGGGCGGGGAGGCGGGGTGGTGGGGGCCAGGTGACAGGGACAGTGATGGGGACGGGGTCGGGACAGGTGGAGGGGACACAAAGTGGGGAGAGGGTGACGGGAACAGGACAGGTGGGAGGGGACAGGAGTCGTGGCCATGCAGTGACGGGAACAGGACAGGTGGAGAGGGACAGGAGTTGTGGCCAGGTGACGGGAACAGTGACAGGCGCTGGGGGGGGGGGGGTCCGGATGCCAGGAGCTGTGGCCAGGTGACAGCGCCAGGTGACGCAGCGCTGGGGCCGTTGGCAGCCAGGTGGGCTCACAGGGTGACCGAGCTGCCTGCACACAGAGGGGCCGCCCCTGGGGGCTCCGCGTCTCCAGGCGAGCGGGCCGCTCCTGGGGGCTCCTGGGGGTGCTCTGGGGTGACCCAGCTGGATCACGCACAGGGCTAGCCCTGGGGGCTCTGCTCGCAGAGGTAGAGCGGCCCCGGCTGCCTCTGCCTCCTGGGGGCTCCTGGGGCTCTGGGGGTCTCCAGGGCCATGCCCGGGCGGGGGGGGCCGGCGCTGGGCCAGCAGCCCTTGCCAGGGCGCCGGGCGTGCTGCGGGAGCCGCTGGAGCCGGTTGGGCCTGTCGGGGCCCGTCCGGGCCGCGGCTGCGGCGGCAGAACCGAGCCCCTCGCCCGGCGTCCGCCACCACGCCTCTGCCCGGGGCTGACTCCAGCTCTGCCTGAATGCCCAGCAGGCCTCAAGCGCCCCAGCCCTGGCCCGCTCCAGCGGCGCACCTTCACCTGCTACACGCCCGCTGGGGACCCCTATGCCATGTTCGGGCCGAGTTCTTCCCGACGGCCGCAACCCCTTCTACCTCGCTTCGCTAAGCAGCGGGCGCCTGACGACGCGGGGACGGCGAGGGAGTCTCCGTGGGCTGCTCCTGTGGGCTCTGCGCGGGCGCAGGGCGGCAGGACCCGGCCTTGGTGTTGCACGAGCTGCGCTGCGGTCGCCGAGGAGATCTACAGCTGCTGCAATTCAAGAAGATGAAGATCTCGCGACAAGCCTGGGCCCCGACGGCAAACGCTGCGCAGTCGGAGGGACAAGATCCTGACCATCGAGGTGAAGCGCTGCTGGAAGGAGGGCACCAAGATCACCTTCCCCGGAGGGCGACCAGACGGGCCACCAACATCCCGCCGACGTGGTGTTCGCTCAAGGACAAGCCGCACGGGCAGGTTCCCGCCGACGGTTCGACATCGCGTACCCGGGCGCCGATCAGCCTGCGCCGAGCGCGAGGGGCGCGCGCGCTGGGGTCTGGGGGGTCTGGGGGTCTAGCCGAGCTCCAGGGCGGCCGGGGGCTCGGGGTCTAGCGGCTCGGGAGGCTGTCCCTCTGTGTGTCCCTCTGCGGTGTCCCCTTCTGTGTGTCCCTCTGTGTGTCCCTCTGTGTGTCTGTGTGTCCTCTCGGTGTGTCCTCTGTGTGACTCCCTCCGCAGGCCTCGTGCAGTTCTGTGTGTCCTCTGTGATCCCTGTGCGTCGTAGGTCCCTGTAGTCCCTTGTGTGTCCCTCTCGCGGTGTCCCTGTGTGTCACTTTTCGTGTCCCCTGTGTGTCCCTGGCTGTGTCTCACTGTGTCACACCGTGTTCCCCCTGTCCTCAGGCGCTCGTGGTTTCTGCACGCAGTGACCGGCACGCTGATGGCCGCCTCTGCGTGCTGTCCCCTGGGTGTCCCTGTGTGTCTGGGTGTCCCTGGGTGTCCCTTGGCTGTCCCTGGTGTGTCACTGTGTAGTGCTGTCACTGTGTGTCCCCAGGCTCCTGGAGCGATGTCTCCTCTCTGTCCCCCAGGCTCTGTGGTGGCTGCACGGGTGACCGCCCCCCACGCCGACGGCCAGCCTCCTGCCCATGTAGTGCTGGAGTCCCCGTGTGTCCCTGGGTGTCCCTGGCTGTCACTCTCTGTGTGTCACTGTGTGTCCCCAGGCTCGGGACATGTCCCCCTGTCCCCCAGGCTCTGTGTGTGGCTGCACCGCGACCGGGCTCACGGCTCGACGGTCAGCCTTCCCTCGCCCGCTGTGTCTTCTGTCCCTGTGGGGTGTCCCTGGCTGTCGGGTGTCCCTTGGGTGTCACTGCGTGTGTGTCACCGTGGTCCTCCCCAGGCTCTGACATGTCCTGTCCTACAGGCTCTCTGTGGCTGCACCGTGACTGCCCCCACGCTCGACGGCCGCCTCCTCGCTCACACAGGTGTCCCCTGTCCCTGGCTGTCCCTGGGTGTCCCTGTGTGTGTCCCTGGCTGTCACTCTCGTGTGTCACTGTGTCACTCTGTGTCACACCGCGTTCCCTGTCCCCCAGGCTCTCTGTGGCTGCACCGTGACTGTCCCCACGCCGATGGCCGCTCCCTGCCCATGCACTTCCAGGACGTGCCTCGCTGGGGGGTCAAGGCCAAAGTGCCGGGGAGGGTTGCCCCTCCCTCGCTGTCCCTGAGTAGCGCGGCGACCTCGTCATCGAGTTCGAGGTCAAGTTCCTCACCGCATCCCGCTCGCCGCCCAAGACGCTGCTGGAGCAGATCCTGCCTCTAGGGGACCCCCTGAGACTTCCCAAACCCCCCGGGGCTGGCGGGGCTGGACTTGTGCGGACGCCTCTCCCCCACAAAAATCCGGGGCTGGCTCCGGCGGCCCCGTCCTCGGCCTCGGGGTTTGGGGTCTCCGCGCTCCACCTAGGAGGGGGTTTTGGGGGTCCTGATCTCCAATCTCAGACCCTGAGGGGGTTTTAGGGGGTCTCAGCCCCCCAGTCTCCACCTTGGGGAGGGTCTTGGGTGTCCCAGTCCCCCAGTCTCTGACCCTCAGGGGATTTTGGGATTTTGGGGTGTCCTGTTCCCCAGTCTCTGGTGACCCTGGGGATTCTTTGGGGTCACACTTTCAAGGTTTAGGGGTGTCCTTACCATGACATTGTCCTGTGGTTTTGGGGGGTCCTGAGGCGTTTTGGGAGTCTGGGGGTCCTGGGGTGTCCTTCACTCCCAGTTTTGGGGGTCCCAGGTGTCCTTGTCCCCATTTCGGGGCTCTGACATGGTGTCTTGACTATTTTTGGGGGTCCCGAGTTTTCAGGAGTCCCTGAACCCCAATTTTGGGGGTCCCAGGTGTCCTTATCCCCGTTTTGGGGGCTCTCAGGGTTTTCAGGTGTCCTCACCCCCACTTTTGGGGGTCCCAGGTGTCCCTTGACCCCCCATTTTGGGGGTCTCGGGTTTTCAGGTGTCCTTGTCTCCATCTTTGCTCTGGTGTCCTTGGACCCCACCTTTGGGGGTCCCAGGTGTCTTTTCCCCCATTTTGGGGCTCTCAGGGTTTTCAGGTGTCCTTATCCCCACTTTGGGGGTCTCGTTTTCAGGTGTCCTTTTTGATCCCCAATTTTGGGGGTCCCAGGTGTCCTCTCCCTCCCCCCAGGGCTGTGCTTTTGGGGGGTCCCCACTCTCATTTCCCCTTTGGGGGTCCCCTCAGCCCCGGGTGCCTCCCCTCACCTGGTCTGTGTTTTGGGGGTCCTGTCCTTCCCCAGCCCCCCAGACCGGGGGACCCCTCGGGGTGGGCGGGGCTGCAGGCGGCTCGGGCGGGGCGGGAGGGGCGGCCCTCGCGGTTTTGGGGTGAAACCGCCCGGGAAAAGGGTCCGAGATAAAAACGCGAAAAGGCGAAGGCGCTGTGTGTGTGTGGGGAGGGGCGGAATGGGGGGCACCGGGGAGGGGCGGGGGACCCCAGAGTCTGCGGGGCCCCTCCCCACACGGGGCTCCAGCTCCCCAGATCGGGCTTTGGGACCCCAAAGATCCCCTCTGGCGCCGTGCCCGCCCCCTCCCCAAAATGCGCTCTGTGCTCAAATGCGCTCTGTGCCCTCAACGCGCCTCTGTGCTCTTAAATGCGCTGCTCTGTGCCCCCAAATGCGCCCAGCTGCAACGCGCTCTAGCGCCCCCAACATGCGCCTTCTGCAGCAAATGCGCTCTGTGTCAAATGCGCTTCCGTGCCCTCAACGCGCTCTGTGCTGCCGCGCTTCCAGCGCTCAGCAATGCGGCTCTTGTGCAACGCGCCCAGTGCACATGCGCTCCGTGCCCCCAAATGCGCTCTTGTGCCCCAAATGCGCCTGTGTCTAGCCGCGCTCTGTGCCCCCAAATGCAGCTCCGTGCTCAAATGCGCTCTTGCAGCCCCCAACGCGCCTCCGTGCAAATGCGCTTCTGTGCCTCCAATGCGCTGTCAGCTCCCCAAATGCGCTCAAGTAGTGCAAATGCAGGTCTCTTGTGTCTCCAACGCTTCAGCCCCAAACGCGCTCTGTGTCAAATGCGCTCTGTGCCCCCAAATGCGCCTCCTGAAGTCAACGGGCTCTGTAGCAAATGCGCTCTGTGCCCCCAAATGCGCTTCTGTGCCCCCAAATGCGCCCGCGCTGCAGCTCTGTGCCCCCCAAATGCGCTCTTGTGCCCCCAAATGCGCCTCCGGTGCCCCCAAATGCGCCTGCGTGCAACGCGCCTTGTGCAAATGCGCTCTGTGCCTCCAAATGCGCCCGTGCCCCCCGCGCTCTGTGCTCGCAAATGCGCCTGTGCTCTGGCGGCTCCTGTGCCCCCAAATGCGCTCTGTGCCCCAAATGCGCTCCGTGCCCCCAAATGCGCTCTGTGCCCCCAAAACGGGGTCTGTGCCCCCAAAATGCGCGTGCCCCCAAATGCGCCCCCTAGTGCAAATGCGCCCGTGCCCCCAAATGCGCTCTGTAGGCCCCCAAATGCGCCTGTGCCCCAATGCGCCCGTGCCCCCAAATGCGCTCTGTGCAAATGCGCTCTGTGCTCAAATGCGCCTGTGCCCCCAAATGTGCTCCGTGCTCCCCCAAATGCGCCCGTGCCCCCATTATTGGGGTCCGACCCTCTGGGGATCCATTCCCGTCAAACAGCTCCGGGGTTCTTCCTCCCGATCCTCGCCCCACCTACCCTCCGGCCCTGCCCCTCTCTGACCACACTCCATTCTGCCCCTGCCTCGCTCATCCTGGCTCCTGATTGGCTGAGCGGCGGCGCGAGGCCGCATCGCGCCCAATGCCCCGGGGGCGGGAGCCATTTCCCATTGGCCAGAGCGGGCGGGGCGGCGGCGCTGATTGGCCAGAGCGGGGAGAGGCGGAGACGCTGATTGGCCAGAGCGGGGCGGCGGCGCTGATTGGCCAGGATAGGGGAGAGACGGAGACGCTGATTGGTCAGAGGCGGGGCGGCGGCGCTGATTGGCCAGATAGGGGAGAGACGGAGACGCTGATTGGTCAGGAGCGGGGCGGCGGCGCTGATTGGTCAGGAGCGGAAAGAAGCGGCGCTGATTGGTTAGAGCGAGGAGAAGCGGCGGCGCTGATTGGTCAGTAAGGAGCGGGGCGGCGGCGCTGATTGGTTCAGACTGGGCGGGGCGAGTCTGATTGGCTAGGGTGGGCTTCGGCCCTGCCCTCCCGGAAGTGCTGCCCGGGTAGCAGCGCCCGGCGGTGATGTGGGGGACCGGGAGCGGCTGCGCGGGGGCACCGAGCGGAACCGACCGGAACCGGGACCGGGGGCGGAGCCGGGCAGAGCCGGGGGCGGCGGGACCCGGCGGGGGGCGCGGGTGCGGCGGGTCCGGGCCGGAACCGGGCCCGGTGTGGGGGGTCCCTGTGCGGCGGGTCCGGGGGTCTTCTCCTCCCCCCGTGCCTCTGCTTCTCTCTTCTCCTTCCAGCCCCGGCGGAACCGCGCAGGAACCCCCGCCCCTCCCCCCATACTGGGGTGGGGCAGCGAGCTCCTGCCCCCACCGGGACCCCTGAAACCCCCTGAAACTTCGGGCACCCTGGAGCCCCCAGAGCCCCCAAACACAACTAGGCTCCCCCAAACCCCCCTGAACCCCCCCCCAGACCCCCCCCTCAGTCCCCCAAAGCCTCCCCCAGACCCCCTTAAACCCCCCAGGTCACCCCCTCAGACCCAACCAAAGCCCCCAGACCCACCGCAGACCCCCCCAGACCCCCCCAAATCCCACCCCAGACCCCCCCCCCAAACCCCCCCAAATCCCACCCCAGACCCCCCAAACCTCGGCTTAAACCCCCAAATCCCCCCTAAACCCCCAAGTCCCACCCCCAGACTTCAAATCCCCCCCAGACCTCAAATCCCACCCCAGACTAAACCCCCTAAACCCCAATCCCCCCAGACCCCCAAACCCCCCAGACCCTCCCTCAGACTCCCCCTAAACCCCCAAAGTCCCACCTCCCAGACCCCCCAGACCCCCAAATCCCACATCCCCAGACTCCCCCAAACTCCCCAAATCCTCAGCTCCCCCAGCCCCCAGACCCCATGCTGCTGGGGCTGGGCCGCCGCAAGAAGCCGCCGCTGGTGGAGAACGAGGAGGGGCGGGGCTGCGTGCTGCGGGCGGGCGGCGCGGGGCGCGCGCGGCTCCTCCCCGAGCGTGCTGAGTGTCAGCAGGCTCGTGTTCCACACGCAGCTGGCGCACGGCTCGGCCACCGGCCGCGTGGAGGGCTTCAGCAACGTGCGGGAGCTGTACGGGAAGATCGGGGAGGCCTTCGGGATCCCGCCCAGCGAGGTACTGGGATGGACTGGGAGGGACTGGGATGGACTGGGGGCACTGGGAGGGACTGGGGGCACTGGGAGGGACTGGGAATGGGACTGGGAGGGACTGGGGGGCACTGGGGGAGTCATGGGAGTTGCCCCCAAAGAGTCTCTGCCGTCCCCTGAGGGGTCTCCCACCTGTCCCACAGGTGTCCCCTGGCCCCCCCACTGTGCCCCCAGTGTGCCCGGCTGGGGACAGCTGCCCCCAATGTCCCTTAATGTCCCCAATGTCCCCAATGTCCCCAATGTCCCCAACGTCCCCAATGTCCCCAATGTCCCAGGTGCCCCAGGTGTCCCCAGGTGCTGTCCCTGTCCCAGGTGACGTTACAGGTGCTGTCCCTGCCCCAGGTGCTGTTCTGCACGCTGAACACGCCCCAGGTGGACATGGAGAAGCTGCTGGGGGCAGATCGCCTGAGGATTTTCATCTTTACAAGACACGCTGGCCTCAGAAGGGATCGGCAGGTGCTGAAGTCCGAGGAGGCTTGGGCTGACCATCACCGACAACGGGCGGGTAATGGCCATCAAGGTGAGACACTTGGGAACACACCTGGGGACATGGGGACACACCTGGGTACACCTCCTAGTACCTGTGCTGGGGCTGACCATCACCGGCCAACGGGCGGGTATCTTCATCAAGGTGAGACACGCCTGGGAACACACCTGGGCACAGCTGGGGACATGGGGACACACTGGGTACATCCCCAGTGCTCTGTGCTGGGGCTGACCATCACCGGCTAACGGGCGTGGGTACTTTCATCAAGGTGAGACACGCTTGGGAACACACACCTGGGCACAGCTGGGGACATGGGGACACACCTGGGGACACACCTGGGCACATGGGGACACACCTGGGAACACACCTGGGCACACTCTGGGTACATCCCAGTGCCTGTGCTGGGGCTGACCATCACTGCACAACGGGCGGGTACGCTTCATCAAGGTGAGACACGCTTGGGAACAGCTGGGGACATGGGGACACACCTGGGAACACACCTGGGCACATGGGGACACACCTGGGAACACAGCTGGGCACACCTGGGGGACATGGGGACACACCTGGGTACATCCCAGTGCCTGTGCTGGGGCTGACCATCACCACAACGGGCGGGTACGCTTTCATCAAGGTGAGACACACCTGGGCACACCTGGGGACATGGGGACATGGGGACACACCTGGGGACATGGGGACACACCTGGGAACACACCTGGGTACATGGGAACACACCTGGGAACACACCTGGGGACATGGGGGCACACCTGGGAACACACTCTGGGCACATGGGGACATGGGGACACACCTGGGAACACACCTGGGCACACCTGGGGACATGGGGACACACCTGGGTACAGCTGGGGACATGGGGACACACCTGGGGACACACCTGGGCACACCCCAGTGCCTGTGCTGGGGCTGACCATCACTCGACAACGGGCGGGTACTTTCATCAAGGTGAGACACACCTGGGAACACACCTGGGCACAGCTGAGGGGACACCTGGGTGGATGAGGGTGGCTCCCAATAGCCCCAGGTGCCCCCCAGGTGTCCCCAGGTGTGCTCAGGTGCCCCCAGGTGCCCCCAGGTGCACTCAGCTCCCCGTGTCCCGCAGCGCATCCGCGAGGGCTCGGTGATGGCGCGCACGCCCCGGGTGTCCCCAGGTGTCCCTTAGATACCCCCAGGTGTCCCTTAGATACCCCCAGGTGCCCCCAGGTGTTCTCCAGGTGCACTCAGGTGCCCCCAGGTGCCCCCAGGTGCACTCAGGTGTCCCACCCCGCAGCGCATCCGCGAGGGCTCGGTGATGGCGCGCACGCCCCAGGTCGGGGTCGGGGACGTGCTGGAGGCGCTGGACGGGCAGAGCCTGGTGGGGGCGCGGCACTTCGAGGTGGCGCGGCGGCTGCAGGAGCTGCCCCGGGGACAGCGCTTCAGGCTGAGCCTGACCGAGCCCAGGAGGGCGTGGGGTGAGACTGGGGCACTGGGTTATACTGGGTTATACTGGGATTGAACTGGGTTATACTGGGATTGAACTGGGATTGAACTGGGATGGGCACTGGCGGCTGCAGGAGCTGCCCCGGGGACAGCGCTTCAGGCTGAGCCTCACCGAGCCACGCAGGGCCTGGGGTGAGACTGGGGCACTGGGTTATACTGGGTTATACTGGGTTATACTGGGTTGTATTGGGTTGTACTGGGTTGTACTGGGTTGTACTTGGTTATACTGGGCTGTACTGGGTTATACTGGGCTGTACTGGGTTGTACTGGGCTGTACTGGTTTATACTGGTTTATACTGGGATCCACCTGGGTGAGCTAGGGGGTTCTGAGGCTGCCCCCCCGGTGGGGACCTCCAGTGACCCCCCCTGTCTGTCTGTCTGTCTGTCCTCCCTGTGTCTGCCTGTCCGTCCCTGTGTCCATCCCCCCATCCGTCCCGTCCGTCCGTCCGTCCGTGCCCCAGAGGGCATCGGGCCCCCGCCAGGCTGGCCAGCCCTCGAGTTGGGGTCCCGGGGGACGCTGAGGCTGCGCTCGAGGGGCCCGGCCACGCTGCAGGAGCAGGTGAGCGCCCCAAGCAGCACCTGGGCATCCCAAAATACACCTGGGCACCCCATAATACACCTGGGCATCCCAAAATGTCACCTGGGCATCCCATAATACACCTGGGCATCCCAAAATACACCTGGGCATCCCAAAATGTCACCTGGGCATCCCAAAATACACCTGGGCATCCCAAAATACACCTGGGCACCCCAAATACACCTGGGCACCCCCAAAATGTCACCTGGGCATCCCAAAATACACCTGGGCACCCCAAAAATGTCACCTGGGCATCCCAAAATACACCTGGGCGCCCCAAAATCCATCTCTGGAATCCCAAAATCCATCCCTGGGACGCCAAAATGTCACCTGGGACCTTCCCAAAACCCTCAGGGAACCCCAAAGTCCCCCTGGAACCCCCCAGACTCCCCCTGGGATCCCCCTAAAATCCCCCTGGGACCCCTCGGGACCCCCCAAATGGCCCCAAATCACCCCCAAATCCCCCACCCCCTGATCCCCCAATCACCCCTAATCCCCCCCAAATCCCCCCCAACCCCCCCAATCCCCCCTAACCCCCCAAATCACCCCCAACTCTCAATCCCCCAAATCCCCCTAATCACCCCCAAATCACCCTCCCAAATCACCCCTAACTCTTAACTCTAATCCCCCCACTCTAATCACCCCCTAATCCCCCTCGATCCCCCGATCCCCCCCCTAATCCCCCCAATCCCCCCTAATCCCCCCTCTAATCCCCCCTCGATCCCCCCCTGATCCCCCCGATCCCCCCTGATCGATCCCCCCGATCCCCCCGATCCCCCCATCCCCCGATCCCCCTAATCCCCCCTAATCCCCCTAACCCCCTAATCCCCCCTAATCCCCCCATCCCCCTGATCCCCCCGATCCCCCCGATCCCCCCTGATCCCCCTGATCCCCCCTGATCCCCCCCGATCCCCCTAATCCCCCCTGATCCCCTCGATCCCCCTCAATCCCACCCCTAATCACCCCAATCCCAATCACCCCAATCCCCCCAATCCCCCCATCCCCCGATCACCCTGATCACCCCCGATCGATCCCCCCAATCCCCCCTTAATCCCCCTAATCCCCCCTAATCCCCCCCCATCCCCCGATCCCCCCGATCCCCCCTGATCCCCCCGATCTGATCCCCCCTAATCCCCCCAATCCCCCCCATCCCCCTGATCCCCCCTGATCCCCCCCGATCCCCCTGATCCCCCCTGATCCCCCTAATCCCCCGATCCCCCCCGATCCCCCCTAATCACCCCTAATCACCCCCAATCCCCCCAATCACCCCTAATCCCCCCTAATCCCCCCCCATCCCCCTGGGATCACCCCTGATCACCCCCCGATCCCCCCTGATCCCCCCTAATCCCCCCTAACTCTAATCCCCTCTAATCCCCCCTAATCCCCCCTCGATCCCCCTCGATCCCCCCCGATCCCCCCCCCCGATCCCCCCGGATCCCCCCCGATCCCCTCCGATCCCCCCCGGATCCCCCCCAGATCCCCCCCCCAATCACCCCCAATCCCCCCAATCACCCCAATCCCCCAATCCCCCCAATCACCCCTAATCCCCCTGATCCCCCTAATCCCCCTGATCCCCCTGATCCCCTTAATCCCCCCGATCCCCCAGATCCCCCTGATCCCCCTAATCCCCCCTAATCCCCCCAATCCCCCCTAATCCCCCCAATCCCCCCAATCCCCCTAATCCCCCTAATCCCCCCGATCCCCCTGATCCCCCCTAATCCCCCGATCCCCCCAAATCACCCCTAATCCCCCCAATCCCCCCCAATCCCCCGATCCCCCCAATCCCCCTAATCCCCCTCGATCCCCCCAGCCCTCGGCCTTCGAGAGCCGCCAAGGTGGCCAAGGTGGACGATCTGTTGAGAGCTACATGGGCATCCGGGACAGCGAGCTGGTGAGCTCCCAAAATCCCCGGGGACCCTCAGAACTGGGGAACCCTAAAATCCCTGGGGACCCCTAAATCCTGGGGGACCCCAGGGAATCCCCCCAACTGCCCCAACCCCCCTGGGGTTTTTGGGGAGTTACATCCGGGACAGCGAGCTGGGTGAGCCCCAAAGCTGGGGGGACCCCAGAATCCCCTGGGGAATCCCCTGGGGGGACCCCAAAATCCCCTGGGGAATCCCCTGGACCTTGGCCAACACCCTCGATGTCCCCTGATGTCCCCTGTCCCTGATGCTCTGTCCCTGTCCCCAATATCGCCATGTCCTTCATGTCCCTGTCCCTATGTCCCTGTCCCCTGATGTCCTTGATGTCCCTGTCCTGTCCCTGATGTCCCCTGTCCCCATGTCCCTGATGTCCCCATGTCCCTGATGTCCCCATGTCCCTGTTCCTGTCCTGTCCCTGTGTCCCTGTCCTGTCCCTGATGTCCCCATGTCCCTGATGTCCCCTGTCCCCCTGTCCCACAGCCGCCACCATGGTGGAGCTGGGCCGCGACGCGCGCGATCCCGACGCTCTGGCCGAGGCTCTGGACTCGCAGCTCGGCGACTTCGCTTTCCCCGACGAGTTCGTGTTCGACGTCTGGGGCGCCATCGGGGACGCCAAGGCGGGGCGCTGCTAGGGGGGCTGCGGGACCCCCGGGGCTGGGGGAGCCCCCCTTTGGGAACCCCCCAGAAATTGGGCACCTCCCCACTTGGGACCTCCTGGTTTTGGGGACCCCCCCCGGGATTGGGGAACCCCCCCACCCCCCAGCTGGGGACCCTTTGTTGGGGACCCCCCATGATTAAGAAGCTCCCCAGGTTTTGGGGGACCCCCCATAACCGGACTTTGGGGTCCCTTGCAATGCTCACCCCGAGTGGGGCTCCCCATGATTGGGGAACCCCCCAAAAGGTGGAACCCCCCAAAAACTCTGCTGGACCTCAAAGTGCCCTGAGGACCCCTCTCCCTCAGGACCCCCCTGACCTGCTGGGTACCCCCAAATCCCGAACCCCCAAATTTCCTCGTACCCCCCTTGGACCTGGGTACCCCTAAATTTCCTGTCCCACCCCCCACCCTGACCTGGGCGCCCCCAAACCCGAACCCTCCCCAAAATCCACTCCCCCCACCATGGGGGCCCCCCCCCCATTTCTGGGAACCCTCCCCAACACTCCTTGCCCCCCCCGGGACACCACTGCCCCTCCCCCCAAGGGCATTTTTTGGGGGTGGGGCCCCCAAAATACGGGGAGAGACCCCCGGTGCCAATCTGAGCCTGTCACTGTCACTGTCACACTGTCACTGTCACACTGTCACTGTCACCCCGGGATATTTTTGTATTTTCGTGGGAACGATTTGAACATAAAATGGAGAAATGGTATTGAACTGGGATGTACTGGGATGAACTGGGATGTGCTGGGGGCACTGGGCGGGGCCGCTGGTGGCGGTACAGCTCCGGTAGCGCTCCCCAAACCCCCCGGGGGCCCCCAAAAACCTCCATAGTGCAAACCCGCCGTTACCGTGGCGACCGCGCGCCGCTCCCAGGCAAGGCCCCCGCTGCCATGGCGACAGGGCTGCCCTGCCTAGTGCCTGATTGGCAATCCGCCGTTACCACGGCGACGGGGCTGCCCGCGCGCCGCTCCCAAAGAAGGCCCCCGCTGCCATAGCGACGGGGCTGCCTCTCTAGTGCCTGATTGGCAATCCGCCGTTGCCACAGCAACGGGGCCGCCCCGCTCAGCGCCTGACCCGAGCCGTCCCCGCCCTTCTGTCGCGATTCTCCTCCGTATCGCCGGCGATTCCCACATCTCGTGGCTTTTATCCATGTCGGGAGCTCGCGGCTCCCAGGCGGGATCCAAGCTCAGGTGTCCATGTACGATCGCCAGGTGTAATATCGCGATATGAAGCCATAAAATCGCGATATCCCCACCCACCCCCGATATATCGCCACAAAATCCCCCCGAACCGCCCGGAGGCCCCAAAAATCGCTTTTATTTATAAACAAACGGGGCGGGCCCGGAGCCTCAATGCGGCTCCAGGGGGGTAAAAATGGGGGCGGGGAGCACTGGGATGAACTGGGAGGGACTGGGATTGAACTGGGAGGGACTGGGAGGGACTGGGATGAACTGGGATTGAACTGGGATGAACTGGGATGGACTGGGATTGAACTGGGAGCATTGGGATGGACTGGCATTGAACTGGGATGAACTGGGATGAACTGGGATTGAACTGGGATGAACTGGGATTGAACTGGGATGGACTGGGATGAACTGGGAGCTATTGGTAGTAGAGCTCCAGGTTCATCCCATCGTGGATCTCATCTGGAGGCGGAGTCAAGGAAAAACCCAAAAGTTTTTGGGGGTTTTGGGTGGGGAGGGGTTGAAGGATTTTGGGGTTTTTTTGGGGTTGGAGGATTTTGGGGTTGAAGAGTTTTGGGGGTTTTGGGACCGATGGATTTTGGGAGGGGTTTTTTGGGGGTTTTTTGGGGTGGATACAGTCCCCCAGCGTCACGTGGTCCTTGAAGATGGTGTACCTGGGTGGGGGAGGGGAGGCAGAGCTGTCATCCCCTCCCCAAAATCCAGGGGTTCCCTCCTGACCCCCCCAAACCCCTTTGGGGTGCTCCTGTGCGACCCCAGACCCCCCAAAACCCCCCAGGTGTCCCCAAAAATCCCCCAGATGTTCCCCCAAAACCCCCAGGTGTCCCCCCCCAGAACCCCCCAAACTCCTCCCCAGCCCCTCAAATCCCCCCAGGTGCCCCCCAGAGCCCCCCAAAACCCTCCCAGGTGTCCCCCAAAACTCCCTCAGGTGCCACTTGAGAGCCCCAAAAACCCCCTCAGGTGCACCCCTAGAGGCCCCTAAACCCCCCACCAGGTGTTCCCCCGAACCCCCCAGGTGCTCCCTTAGAGCCCCAAAAATCCCCCCCCAGGTGCCCCCTCAAACCCCCCAAGAGCCTCCCAAACCCCCTCAGGTGTCCCCCAAAACCCCTCAGGTGCCCCCCCCCCAAGAGCCCCCCCCCCAAGCTCCTCCCCCAGCCCCCCCCCCAACGCCCCCCAGACCATTTTTTTGAGCACGATCTTGTCCCAGCGGGTCCCGGTCTGGGCTGCAATCAGCTTCTTCAGGTCCCGGATCGAGTCCTCGGGCTGCGGCGCCGTCAAGGAAAGGGACCCAAAACAGCCCAGAACAGCCCAAAAAATACCCCCAAAACAGCCCAAAACCAGCCCAAAACCAGCCCAGAACACCCAAAACCAACCCAAAACCAGCCCAGAACACCCAAAACAGCCCAGAACAGCCCAAAAATACCCCAAAAACAGCCCAAAGCAGCCTAAAACCAGCCCAGAACACCCAAAACCAACCCAAAACCAGCCCAGAACACCCAAAACCAGCCCAAAACCAGCCCAAAACACCCAAAACAGCCCAGAACAGCACAAAAATACCCCAAAACCAGCCCAAAACCAGCCCAAAACCAGCCCAGAACACCCAAAACAGCCCAGAACAGCCCAAAACAGCCCAAAAAATCCAAAACCAGCCAAGAACACCCCAAACAGCCCAAGACCGGGCCAAAACAGCCCAAAAACAACCCAAAACAGCCCAGAACACTCAAAAACACCCAAAACCCACCCCAAAATAGCCTAAAAACAGCGTAAAATCAGCCCAAAACCACCCAAAACCAGCCCGAAACAGCCCCAAAACACCCCAAAACAGCCCCCAAGCAGCCCAAAACAACCAAAAAACATCCTAAAACCACCCAAAATCAGCCCAAACCAGTCCAAAACCAGCCTAAAACCAGCCCAACACCAGCCCAAAACACCCAGAACAGCCACAAACCACCCAACCCACCCCAAAACCCCCAAATTTCTGGATACTTGCATTTGACCCGGACCTTCTTGCCCAGGCGGTCGTTGCAGACGACCTCGATCATGGCTGGGAAATGGGGAATGGGAAATGGGGAGAAAAAGGGGAAAAAGTAGGAAAAGGGAGAAAAAGGGACGGAGAAAAGGAAAAAGGGAAAGGGGAGAAAACGAGAAAAGGGAAAAGAAGGAAAAAGGGAAGGGAAGGAAAAAGGGAGGAAAAGCGAAAGAGAAAAAAAAAAAGAGAAAGGAGAAAAAACCAGGAAGGGGGAAAGAGAGAAAAAGGAAAAGGAGGAAAAAAGGAGGAGCGGGGAGAGAAAGAAAAGGAAAAAAGGAAAAGGGAAAAAACGGGAAAGGGAGAAAAGAGAGGAAGGGGAGGAAAAAGAGAAAATAAAAACGGGGGAAGGAAACGGGGAGGAGCCTCCGGGTTGTACCGGAACCTCCCGAGCCCCTCCCGAACCCCTCCGGAACTTTCCGAACCCTCCCGAGCACCTCCGGAACCTCCCGAGCCCCTCCGGACCCTCCTGAGCCCCTCCGGAACCCCCTGAGCCCCCTCCCGGAACTTTCCGAACCCTCCCGAACCTCCGGAACCCCTGAGCCCCTCCCGGGCTCCCTCCGGAGCCCCCCCCGGTTTCCCCCGGACCCTCCGGAGCCCCCTCCGGACCCCCCGAGCCCCTCCCGGGCCCTCCGGAGCCCCCCCGGTTTCCCCAGTTTCCCCCCGGACCCTCCCGAGCCCCCCGGTACCTTCCTCCGGTTATTTCCTCGCTCCGCCACAGGCGCGCCGGAAACGGAAGTGGCGTCACGGAAAGGCGACGGATGTGATGTCATCAACAATGGCCAAGATGGCGGCGGGTGGTGAGGGCGGGAAGGGCGAAATGGAGAATTAAAAGGAAATGGGGAGAAATTTGGGGATGGGTGTCCCCCCAGTGCCCCCCTCGTGTCCCCAAAACCCCTGAGGGGGGTCCCCAAACCCGGGGGTCCCTAGGCCCCGGGGGGTCCCGTCAGTTTTGGGGGGTTCCCAAATCCCAGGGCGTTCCCACAACTTGGAGGGGGGTCCCCAAAAGTTTTAAAGGTCCCCTTTGCCCCCCGATTTTGGAATATTTAAAATAAGAAAAGATTTACCGATGGTCACGTGGTTCCCCCGCCCCGCCCCCCCCGTTATTTTTTGGTTTTTCCTCGTTTTCCTTCCCCCCCCATCAGCACCACGGGGACGTTTGAACGGGTTCATTGGTTATTAATTAATTGATTGATTGATTGATTGATTGATTAATTGGTTCATTGATCCGCCGTTCGCCGGGCCGGGAGAGGCGCCGATTGTCACGTGTCACTGTCACGTGTCACTGTCACGTGTCACTGTCACGTGTCACCTGGCAGGGACAGACCCAACCCAGACCCCTCCCACCCCCCAGTGCCCCCCCCAGTTAACTCCCAGTTCCTCCCAGTCCCCCCAGTGCCCCCCAGCACCCCCCAGTATCCCATCCCAGTTCTCCCCAGTGCCCCCCCAGTGCCCCCCAGTGCCTCCCAGTGCTCCCAGTGCCCCCCCAGTACTCCCAGTATCCCATCCCAGTGCCCCCCAGTTAACTCCCCAGTTCCCCCAGTTCCCCCCCGAGTTTCCCCAGCTCCCCCCAGTGCTCCCAGTCCCACCCAGTTCCCCCAGTATTCCCTTTCCAGTTCCCCCAGTTCCCCCAGTATCCCTTCCCAGTCCCTCCCAGTATTCCCCAGTATTCCATCTCAGTTCCTCCCAGTTCTCCCCAGTGCTCCCAGTACCATTTCCCAGTTCTCTCCAGTTCCCCCATGTCCCTCCCAGTTCTCCCCCAGTTCTCCCCATAACCCCCCAGTATCCCCCCAGTTCCCCCCCAGTGCTCCCAGTGCCCCCCGAGTACTCCCAGTTTCCCTTCCCAGTTCCCCCCAGTATTCCCAGTTCCCCCAGTTCCCCCCAGTTCCCCCCAGTATCCCATTCCAGTTCCCCCCAGTGCTCCCAGTTCCCCCCCAGTGTTCCCCAGTTCCCCCCAGGTTTTCCCAGTTCGCCCCCGCCGGTGTTTCCCAGTTTTCCCCAGCACCCCCAGCATCCCTCCCAGTGCTCCCAGTGCTCCCAGTACCTGGCCCCGCCCGGGCTGGGGCAGCGCTGGGGCCGGGGGCCCGGGGGCTGCGGGGGAGGGGCAGAGATCAGGGGGCCCCGCCCCAAACTGGGGGGATGGGGAGGGGCTTGGGGAATTTGGGGGGGGTCTGGGGGGATAAAGGGGAATTTTGGGGGGTCCCAGCCCAAAAACAGGGGGGGGGGGTCCGGGGAGGGGAGAGGGGGGATTATTTTGGGGGGGTTATTTTGGGGAGGGGATTATTGGGGGCGGGGATTATTTCGGGGGGTTATTTTGGGGGGGATTATTGGGGGCGGGGATTATTTTGGGGGGTTATTTTGGGAGGGGGATTATTGGGGGGCGGGGATTATTTCCGGGCAGTTATTTTGGGGGGGATTATTAATTTTGGGGGGGCGGATTATTAATTTGGGCGGGATTTTTGGGGGGTCGGAGGTTATTTGGGGAGCGGCAGGGAGGGGGTCTCTCACCTGTCCGGCCGTGCACGAGCCAGAGCCCCCCCGCCAGCGCTGCCGCCCTCACCGCTAACGCGCCCAGGGAAACGGCGGCCACGGGCTGCGGGTTGGGGGCGGCGTCAGCCCCCCAAAAATCACTCCCTGTAAATCTGGGGGGCAGCGTCAGCCCCCAAAATCCTCCCCTTAAAAATTGGGGGCAGCGTCAGCCCCCAAAATCCTCCCAAAAACTGGGGGCCGAGACCCCCCCAAAAATCCCCCCAAAAATTGGGGGACCGAGACTCCCCCAAAATCCCACTCCTCAAAAACTGGGGGGCAGCGTCAGCCCCAAAATCCCCCAAAAATTGGGGGCAGCGTCAGCCCCCAAAATCACCCCAAAACTGGGGGCAGCGTCAGCCCCCCAAAATCCCACCCCCAAAAATTGGGGGCCGGGACCCCCCCTCGAAAATCCGACCCCTCCCATCTGGGGACCGGGACCCCCAAATCCCCCAGAGCCCCGAGACCCCCCAGCCCCCCCGGAAGGACCCAGAACTCCGGGACCCCCCCAAAAAAAGCCCCTCCCCCAAAAGGGTCGGGTTCCCCCCCAACCCCCCAACCCCCCCCTTAAAATGTTCCGGGATCCCCCAAAATCCGCCCCTCCCCCCGAAAGAGACCCAGGACCCCGAAAGAGCTGGGGTTCCCCCCCCGCCCCCCCAAAAGGAAAACCTGGCTCGGGACTCCCCAAACTCCCCGTCCCTGTCTTTAGTGCCCCCCTTCCCGTGACTCACCCGCGGGGGGGCTGGGGGCGGCTCCCGGGGGGCGGGGGGCGCAGGAGCGGGGGGCGGCGGGAGCGGCAGCGGGGGGGCTCCTGGGGGAGGGGCGGTCACGGGGGCACCGGAATGGGGGGGAGGGGGATTGGGGGGGTGTGGGGTTGGGGGGACCCCAGGGGGGTCTTGATTGGGGAGGCGGGGTCCCGTCCCGGGGGTCCCGGGGCTGGAGCGGAATTTGGGGCCGGGGGTCCCGGCGGGAGGAGCCCCGGGGGTGTCCCCGCCCGAGGTGGGGGGTCCTGGGGGTGTCCCGGGGTGTCCCGGGGGTGTCAGGGGGTGTCCCGGGGGTGTCCGGGGGTGTCCTGGGGGATGTCCCGGTCCCGGTCGGTGTCCCGGGGGTCCCGGGGTGTCCCAGGGGGTCCCGGGGGGTCCCGTGTCTCGGGGGTCCTGGGAGTGTCCGGGGGGTCCTGGTCGGTGTCCCGGGGTGTCCCGGGGGTGTCCCGGGGGTCCCGGGGTGTCCCCGCCCGAGGGGTGTCCCGGGGTGTCCTGGGGGTCCCGGGCCCGGTCGGTGTCCCGGGTGTCCCAGGGGGTCCCGGGGGTCCCAGGGGTGTCCCCAGGGGTGTCCTAGGGGTGTCCCCGCCCGAGGGGGGTCCCGGGGTCCCGGTCGGTGTCCCGGGGTGTCCCGGGGGTGTCCCGGGGGGTGTCCCGGGGTGTCCCCGCCGGGGGTCCCGTACCGGGCGCGGGGGTCGCCGCTGTCCCCAGGGTCACGACCATCGGGCGGGTCACGGTGCGCAGCGCGCGCGCGGGGGCGGGGCCGCCGCGGGGGCGGGGCCGGGGGGCGGGGCCTGAACCGGAGGCTCCGCCCCCTCTGCGGGGACACGGCTCGGGCCGGCACTGGGTGGGGGGGCGGGATTAACGGGGGGCTGACCCCCGTGTCCCTGTCCCCCTCGTGTCCCCCTGTCGTGTCCCGGTGCCACCCCCTGTGTCCCCTCTGTCCCCCCCCGTGTCCCCTGTCCCGGTGTCCCCCCCGTGTCCCCCACTCCCGGTGCGCGTCCCCACCTGTCCCGCTCCCGGTTCGGGGCTGTCCCCGTTCTCGGTGTCCCCTGTTCCCGTCATTCCCCGTTCCCGGTGTCCCCATCTCCCGTGTCCCCAAAATCCTCTGAGTCCCCATTCCGGTTATCCCGTTGTTATCCCGTTAATTATTATCCCGTTATTGTCCCGTTATTAATTATCCCGTTAATAATTATCCCGTTATTATCCCGTTATTATCCCGTACCTCGGGCAGCCCCGCGCCCGCCGTCCCGTTATTATCCCGTTATTAATTATCCCGTTATTAACTATCCCGTTATTATCCCGTACCTCGGGCAGCCCCGCGCCCGCCGTCCCGTTATTAATTAACCCGTTATTAACTATCCCGTAATTAACTATCCCGTACCTCGGGCAGCCCCGCGCCCGCCTTCCCGTTATTAATTATCTCGTTATTAACTATCCCGTTATTAATTATCCCGTTATTAATTATCCCGTTATTGTCCCGTACCTCGGGCAGCCCCGCGCCCGCCGTGCCGTTATTAATTATCCCGTTATTAATTATCCCGTTATTGTCCCGTACCTCGGGCAGCCCCGCGCCCGCCGTGCCCGTTATTAATTATCCCGTTATTAATTAACCCGTAATTAACTATCCCGTACCTCGGGCAGCCCCGCGCCCGCCGTGCCGTTATTAATTATCCCGTTATTAACTATCCCGTAATTAACTATCCCGTACCTCGGGCAGCCCCGCGCCCGCCGTCCCGTTATTAATTATCCCGTTATTAATTATCCCGTTATTGTCCCGTACCTCGGGCAGCCCCGCGCCCGCCGTGCCGTTATTAATTATCCCGTTATTAATTATCCCGTTATTATCCGGTACCTCGGGCAGCCCCGCGCCCGCCGTGCCGTTGCTCCCGCGCCGCCGGCACAGCCGCAGGCGGCAGTGCAGGAACTGCAGCGGCTCCGGGAACCGCGCCGGGAGCACGAACGAGCCCCGGAGCCGCCGCCGCGCCCGCCCCGCGCCGCAGCCGCCCCGCAGCACCACGAGCGGCCGCGGCGCCGGGAGCGGCACCGGGAGCGGCACCGGGAGCGGCACCGGCACCGGGGACGAGCGCGGGGACACGAAACAGCGGCGGAGAGAGAACGCCAGGCCGGGGGGGCAGGGGGACAGCGACACCTGGGGACACCGACAGGGACAGGTGGGGACACGGACGGGGACAGTGGGGACACGGACGGGGACAGTGGGGACACCGACAGGACAGGTGGGGACACCTGGGGACACCAACAGGACAGGCGGGGACACCTGGGGGGACACAGGGGGTGGATGGAATCGGGACCCCCCCGTGCCTCCCCCGGTGCCACCCCGTGTCCCCTCTGTCCCCTTCATGTCCCCTCTGTCCCCAAAGTCCCCAGTGTCACCTGTTCCCCCCAGTGTCACCTGTTCCCCCCCAGTGTCCCCCTGTCCCCTCACCTGCAGGAACACGCGTCCCCTCCTGTCCCCATGTCCCCGTGTCCCCTCAGTGTCCCCTCACTTGCAGGAACACGCATTCCCCCTGTCCCCAATGTCCCCATGTCCCCATGTCCCCGTGTCCCCTCAGTGTCCCTCTGTTCCCCCCCAATGTCCCCATGTCCCTCAGTGTCCCCGTGTCCTCCGTGTCCCTCACCTGCAGGAACACGCGTCCCTCGCCTGTCCCCGTGTCCCCTCAGTGTCCCTCTGTTCCCCCCAATGTCCCCGTGTCCCCTCAGTGTCCCCGTGTCCCTCCGTGTCCCCGTGTCCCTCCGTGTCCCCGTGTCCCCCCGTGTCCCTCAGTGTCCCCGTGTCCCCCGTGTCCCCTCAGTGTCCCCGTGTCCCTCAGTGTCCCCCCCGTGTCCCTCACCTGCAGGAACACGCGTCCCCCCCTGTCCCCATGTCCCCATGTCCCAGTGTCCCCTCAGTGGTGTCCCCGTGTCCCTCCAGTGTCCCCGTGTCCCCCCCGTGTCCCCTCACCTGCAGGAACACGCGTCCCCCCGCGGGCACCGCTCTCGGTC
This sequence comes from Luscinia megarhynchos, assembly GCA_034336665.1. Taxonomy (NCBI): domain Eukaryota; kingdom Metazoa; phylum Chordata; class Aves; order Passeriformes; family Muscicapidae; genus Luscinia; species Luscinia megarhynchos. Next base: position 38,229 of record JAPFBE010000542.1, read on the forward strand.
CCGGCTCCGGGCGGAATTCGGGGGAGGGGGCGACGTCCAGGCGGAGCCGGGGGGGGCGGGGGGGGCAGCAGGGCTGCGACAGCTGCCTGCGGGGGGACACGGGGACACCAGTGACATCCCAGTGCCACCAGTGACACCAGTGACATCCCAGTAACTGCCCAGTGACCTCCCCAGTGCTCCCAGTCACCATCCCAGTGTCCCCAGTGTCCCCTCCCGCCCCTCCCAGTCACCCCTCAGCTGCTCCCAGTTCCCCCCCCAGTCCATCCCAGTGCCCTCCCAGTGCCCTCCCAGTTCCCCCCCCAGTCCATCCCAGTGCTCCCAGTGCCCTCCCAGTACATCCCAGTGTTCACTCCCAGTCCATCCCAATTTCCCCCCCAGTGCCCTCCCAGTGCCCTCCCAGTGCTCCCAGTGCCGCGCTCACCCTGGGCCGCTCCCCGCTGCAGCGCGGTCCGGGGGCTCCGGGGGGTCCCGGGGGGGGTCCCGGGGTGGGGGCGGGGTCACCCCACGGCCAGCCCGGGGGGGGCCCTGGGGACGGTGACACCGCTGGGTGTCCCCCGAGGACCACCGGGCCCCTCCCCCGGACATCCGGGACCCCCCGGGACCCTCCTGTCCCCCCAATGTCCCCAGTGCCCCCCCGTCCCTCCTGTCCCCCACCCGTTCCCTCCGTGTCCCCCCCCATGTCCCCTGTTGTCCCCTCCGGTCCCTTGGTGACCCCCCCGCCCCCTCCTGTCCCCCCCCCCATGTCACCTCCCCCCGTCCCCCCCCCCGTCCCCCCCACACCTGCGGGCCCCCCCCCGGGCAGGAGGAGGATGAGGATGAGGGAAGGCTCGGGGGGGCGCGTATAACGCTGCCATCCCGTCCCCGCGGTCCCCAGAGTGTCCCCAAGGTGTCCCCGCCCACGCCGGGGGGATGTGCCCGTGTCCCCCCGAGGCCACCGTCGCCCCGGTGACACCCTTGGGCTGTGAGGGGGACGTCACGGGCAGCCGTCACCCGAGAGTCCCCGCGTGTCCCTGAGCTGTCCCCACCCCCCCAATGTCACCCGAGAGCCCCCGCGTGTCCCTGGGCTGTCCCCACCCCCCAGTGTCACCTGGCACTGCCCCCAATGTCCCCAACCCCCCAGTGTCCCTGTGCCATCCCCCTCCTGTGTCCCCAATGTCCCCCCTGCTGTCCCCAAGGTCCAGCTGTGCCACCCCCACCCGTGTCACTGTCCCCTGTCCCCATCCCAATGGCTCCGTCCCCAATGTCCCCAGTGTCCCATTCCAATGTCCCCAGTGTCCCATCCCAGTGTCCCCAATGCTCCATCCCAATGTCCCCAATGTCCCCAGTGTCCCCGCTCCCCATCCCAGTGTCCCCAATGTCCCCAGTGTCCCCAGAGCCTGACGCTGACACAACCCCTTTGGGTTCCACATGCGCATTTATAATAATAATTAATAATAATAATTAATAATAATTAATGAGGGTGACGGGGGGGCGGCCCCCAATGCACTAAAACGGCACCTGCTGGCCTTGGGGACATTGGGGACACTGGGGGACACGGCCCGGCCCTGATTGTCACCGTGCCACCGCCGGGGCCACCAGGTGTCACCTCCCGGTGTCACAGCCCAGCCGTGTCCCCAGTGCCACATCCCAGTGTCACTGCAGGTGTCACACCCCAGGCCGTGTCCCCAGTGCCACACTCCGGTGTCACACCCCAGGCCGGGCCCTGCGATGTCACACCCGTGACGTGTCCGTGTCCCCCGGCCACCGCTCCGTGTCCCCACTGTCACAGCCTGGGGACATCTGTGTCCTGTGCCATCCCCATTGTCGCTGGGGACATTTGTGTGCCACGTCCTGGTGCCATCTCTGTGTCCCTGTGCCACTCTGGTGCCATCCCGTGTCACATGCCAGTGCCATCTCCATCCTGTGTCACTTCCCGGTGCCACCTCCGTCCTGTGTCCCCATGTCACGTCCCTGGTGCCATCTCCGTGTCACGTGCCAGTGCCATCCTGGTGCCACCTCCGTCCTGTGTCCCCATGTCACGTCCTGGTGCCATCTCCGTGTCACGTGCCAGTGCCATCCTGCTGCCATCTCCGTCCTGCGTCACTTCCCGGTGCCATTCCCGTGTCACATCCCGGTGCCATCTCTGTGTCCCCATGTCACATCCTGGTGCCATCTCCGTGCCATCCTCCGTGTCCCTCGCTGTCACATCCCCGTGTCACTTCCTGGTGCCACCTCCGTGTCCCTCGCTGTCACATCCCCGTGCTGCAGAGCTCTCCGTGCTGTCCCCTGCGCCACCTCCGTGTCCTGGTGCCACCTCCGTGTCCCCTCGGGGCCGAGTGCCACATCCCCAGGCCCCGCTGTCACACCCGTGTCACATCCCCCGGCCCCGGCCGTGTCCCTGGGCACCTCCGAGTGTCACCTCCGAGTGCCACACCCTCGGTGCCACCTCCCCGTCCTGTCCCCAACAGGACCCAGTGGGAAACTGAGGCACAGCCAGGGGGACACGGAGGGGACAGGGATGTCCCCTGGCCTTGGGACGGCAGGGACAGCGGGAGGGGACACTGGGACACGCTGGGACACACTGGGACACGTTGGGGACATGCTACACGCTGGGGACACTGCAGGCCAGGCCAGGGCCGTGGTGGCCGTGGCAGTGTCACCGTCACACCGGTGGCACAGGGGAGTGGCACTGGTGTCCCTGTCCTGGGTGTCCCTGTCCCAGGAGGGTGGCCCTGTCACAGGGGTGCCCCCGGTGTCACAGGGGTGTCCTTGGTGTCCCAGGGCTGTCCCTGGTGTCCCCGGAGGTGTCCCAGCTGTCCTGGCTGTGTGTCACCGGTGTCCCCCGTGTCACAGGGGTGTCCTTGGTGTCCTGGCTGTCCCCAGTGTCACAGGGGTGTCCCAGCTGTCGGCTGTGTGTCCCAGGGCTGTCCCCGGTGTCCCTGGGGGTGTCCCTGGTGTCCCTGTCCCGGTGTCCTAGGCTGTCCCCGGTGTCCCTAGGGCTGTCCCTGGTGTCCCTGGGGGTGTCCCAGCTGTCCTGGCTGTGTGTCCCAGGGCTGTCCGGTGTCCCTGTCCCGGTGTCCCAGGGCTGTCCCCGGTGTCCCTGGGCTGTCCCGGTGTCCCTGTCCCGGTGTCCCAGGGCTGTCCCGGTGTCCCAGGGCTGTCCCGGTGTCCCTGTCCCCGGTGTCCCAGGGCTGTCCCGGTGTCCCTGGGCTGTCCCGGTGTCCCTGGGCTGTCCCGGTGTCCCTGTCCCGGTGTCCCAGGGCTGTCCCGGTGTCCCTGCCCCGGTGTCCCTGCCCCGGTGTCCCCAGCGAGGCGGCGCCGGGCTGGCGCTACCTGCTGAAGAAGGGCAGGTGGGGGCCCAGGCCACCCCCCGGGCGCGGGGACTCTGTCCGGGCCATCACGTCCTTGAACCAGGTGGCCACGTCCACCTCGAGCGTCTCGTAGCGCTTGATGAAGGTGTGCTCCTGCGGGGACAGGGACAGGGACACTGGGGACACTGGGGACAGGGGTGGCAGGGACAGGGACAGAGACAGGGACACTGGGGACACTGGGGACAGGGGGTGGCAGGGACAGGGGGACACTGGGGACAGGGACAGGGGACAGGGACATCGGGGACACTGGGGACAGGGGGTGGCAGGGACAGGGGACACTGGGGACAGGGACACTGGGACAGGGACAGGGGGGTGGCAGGGACAGGGGGACACTGGGGACGCAGGGGACACTGGGACAGGGGACAGGGGGGTGGCAGGGACAGGGGACAGGGACATCGAGGGGATGGGACAGGGGGTGGCAGGGACAGGGACAGGGACATCGAGGGCATGGGACAGGGGGGTGGCAGGGACAGGGGGACACTGGGGACAAGGGGACAGCGACACTGGGGTGGCAGGGACAAGGAGATGGCAGGGACATGGGGACACAGGGATGGAGCACCAAGCGACAGAGGTGACAGTGACAGGTGACAGGTGTGACAGTGACAATGACAGGTGACAATGACAGTGACAATGTGACAGTGACAATGACAGGCGTGACAGTGCCAGGTGTGACAGTGCCAGGTGTGAC
>JAPFBE010000543.1:0-42203 GCA_034336665.1 Luscinia megarhynchos
ATGGATGGATGGATGGATGGATGGATGGATGGATGATGGATGATGATGGATGGATGGATGGATGGATGATGGATGGATGGATGATGGATGGATGGATGGATGGATGATGGATGGATGGATGGATGATGGATGATGGATGATGGATGATGGATGGATGGATGGATGGATGGATGGATGGATGGATGGATGGATGGATGATGGATGATGGATGGATGGATGGATGGAGGGATGGATGGATGGATGGATGATGGATGGATGGATGGTTGATGGATGGATGGATGGATGGATGATGGATGGATGGATGGATGGATGGATGGATGGATGATGGATGATGGATGGATGGATGATGGAATGATGGATGATGGATGATGGATATGGATGGATGGATGATGGATGGATGATGGATGATGGATGGATGGATGGATGGATGGATGGATGGATGGATGGATGGATGGATGGATGATGGATGATGGATGGATGGATGGATGGATGATGGATGGATGATGGATGGATGATGGATGGATGGATGATGGATGGATGGATGATGGATGGATGATGGATGGATGATGGATGGATGGATGGATGGATGGATGATGGATGATGGATGATGGATGGATGGATGGATGATGGATGGATGATGGATGGATGATGGATGGATGGATGGATGGATGGATGGATGATGGATGGATGGATGGATGATGGATGGATGGTGGATGGATGATGGATGGATGGATGGATGGATGGATGGATGGATGGATGGATGATGGATGGATGGATGGATGATGGATGGATGATGGATGGATGATGGATGATGGATGGATGGATGGATGGATGGATGGATGATGGATGGATGATGGATGATGGATGGATGGATGGATGGATGATGGATGATGGATGGATGGATGGATGGATGATGGATGATGGATGGATGGATAATGGATGATGGATGATGGATGGATGGAGTGGATGGATGGATGGATGGATGATGGATGATGGATGATGGATGGATGATGGATGATGGATGGATGGATGGATGGATGGATGGATGGATGATGGATGGATGATGGATGGATGATGGATGATGGATGGATGGATGGATGGATGGATGATGGATGGATGGATGGATGGATGGATGGATGGATGATGGAAGAATGGATGGATGGATGGATGATGGATGATGGATGGATGGATGGATGGATGGATGATGGATGGATGGGATGGATGGATGGATGATGCATGGATGGATGATGGATGATGGATGGATGATGGATGGATGGATGGATGATGGATGGATGGATGGATGGATGGATGGATGGATGGATGGATGGATGATGGATGGATGATGGATGGACGGATGGATGGATGATGGATGGATGTGGATGGATGGATGGATGGATGGATGGATGGATGGATGGATGATGGATGGATGGATGGATGATGGATGGATGATGGATGGATGGATGGATGGATGGATGGATGGATGGATGGATGGATGGATGATGGATGGATGATGGATGATGGATGGATGGATGGATGGATGGATGATGGATGGATGGATGGATGATGGATGGATGGATGGATGGATGATGGATGATGGATGATGGATGGATGGATGATGGATGGATGGATGGATGGATGGATGGATGGATGGATGGATGGATGGATGGATGGATGATGGATGGATGGATAGATGAATGGATGGATGATGGATGATGGATGGAATGATGGATGGATGAGATGATGGATGGATGAATGAATGATAAATGGATGGATAGATGGATGATGGATAGGATGGATATGGATGGAATGGATGAATGGATGAGATGGATGACAGATGGATAGATGAGATGGATGGATGATGGATGGATCGCTAAGAATAGGAGAATACCTCAGGAATTTCAGGGATTCTGAGAATTTTTCCCGATCTCAGGATGAGTAGTTTTTGGATTGGACACCCCTGGATTTCCAGCCCCTCCATAGTCCCCCGATCCAGAGGGGATCCAATCCCCTTTCCCTCCACATCCCACCCTATCCCATGCCCCAAACCCCTTTGGGATGCGACCCCATGGTCTACGACTATGGGATAAAAACCCGGAATAAAAACCAGGAATAAAACCCCAGGAACTAAAAACCAGGAATAAATTCTGGAATAAACTACTGGAATTAAAACCAGGAATAAAAACCAGGACTAAACCCCTGGAATAAAAATATTCCTGAATAAATTCAGGAATAAACTACTGGAATTAAAACCAGGAATAAAAACCAGGGACTAAACCCTGGAATAGAAACCAGGAACAAAACCAGGAATACAAACCAGGACTAAAACAAGGAATAAAACCAGGGAGTAAAACCAGGGAAAAACAAACAAACAAACAAACAGGGACAAAACCCAGGAATAAAACCAGGAATGTCAAAGCCCAGGAATAAATCCCAAGGAGTCAACAGCTCTCAAACAGCACCAGAGCTCCAAATTTTGTCTCCATGGCAACATGAGTGACTCTCCCAGGGACTCGGGGGCAGACTCTTCCCTATCATCTCCCTTTCCCCCTCCCTTTTTCCCGGTTTTGCATCCCTCCTTTGACTCTTTTGGAATTTGTCTTGGTGACTCCTTGCAGGCCCCTAGGAGGGATCAGCGCTCTCGGTTTGTCCTCAGTCCTCTCCCCAAATCCCACCAGAGACTCGGATCTTCCTCCTCCTCCTCCCTCCTACGTGTTAAACTGGAACCCAAATGGGCTTCTAAAATCCCAATCCCAAAAAATCCAGCGGTGTGGAGTGATGGTTTTGGGATCTGGGAGGCCGAATGGGCTTTAAAATCCCAATCCCAGAAAAATCCCATAAACCCCCAAACCCCCATAAACCCTAAAAACCCCTAAGCCCCCAAAAGCCCTTGAACCCCATAAACCCCATAATCGTCAGAAATCCCATAACCTCTAAAGACCCATAAACCCCCAAACCCATAAACTACAAATCCCCAAAACCCCATAAACCCCTAAAACTCCCCAAATTCCATAAACCTCCAAAACCCCCAAAACCCGTAACTCTAATCTCATTAATGCAAAAAACCCCCAAGCCCCTCAAAACCCCCATAACCCCCATCTGGGGGTGAAATTTGGAAATTCTTTGTGCAAAAGATTTCGGGAATTCTTTGTGGGGATGGAATTTGGGAGTGTTTTGGCAGGGAGTGATTGCAGAGCCGGGTGGGATGCAATGTCTGGAAGGGATCCCAGTACAGGAATGATCCCAGTACAGGAATGATGCCAGAACCGGGATGGATCCCAGGAGCAGAAATTATCCCAGAACAGGAATGATCCCAAGAACCAGGAATGATCCCAGAACCAGGAATGATCCCAGAACCAGGAGTATCCCAGAACCAGGAATGATCCCAGAACCAGGAATGATCCCAGAACCAGGAATGATCCCATAACCGGGAATGATCCCAGGACTGAGAGCGATCCCAAGAACCAGGAGGAATCCCAGGACAGGGGATCCCTGGAGCAGGGAAGGGATCCCCAGTACAGGAATGATCCCAGAACCGGGAATGATCCCAGTACAGGGAATGATCCCAGGACTGGGAACGATCCCAGGACCAGGAGGAATCCTAGGACAGGGATCTCAGGAATGGGAATGATCCCAGTACAGGAATGATCCCAGTACAGGAATGATCCCAGAACCGGGAATTATCCCAGAACCAGGAATTATCCCAGAACCGGGAACGATCCCAGGAGCAGAAATGATCCCAGGACCGGGAGGGATCCCAGGACAGGGATCCCAGGAACGGGAAGGGTCCCAGTACAGGAATGATCCCAGTACAGGAATGATCCCAGAACCGGGAATGAGCCCAGAACCGGGAGGGATCCCAGGAGCAGAAATGATCCCAGAACCGGGATGATCCCAGGACCAGGAGGAATCCCAGGACAGGGATCTCAGGAGCGAGGAAGGGATCCCAGTATAGGAATGATGCCAGAACAGGGAGGGATCCCAGAATGGAATGATCCCAGTATAGGAATGATCCCAGGAGCAGGGAATGATCCCAGAACCAGGAATGATCCCAGAACTGGAAAGCGATCCCCAGAACGGAACGATCCCAGGACGGGAATGATCCCAAGAACCGGAATGAACTCAGAACCGGGATGATCCCAGTACCAGGAACGATCCCAGTACCAGGAACGATCCCAGTACCAGGAACGATCCCAGTACCAGGAACGATCCCGGGACCGGGAAGGATCCCGGGACCGGAGGGATCCGCGCGGCGGCCGGCGCGGGTCTGGCTGTCGCTGTCCCCGCGGTGACCCGGGCCGGCCCCGCCGCCCCAGTGTCTGTCTGCGCTCTCAGCCGCGGTGACGAACGTTCCCTCCGCCCTTGAGCGCTCCATCCTCCTCTTTTTTTCCTTTTCTGTCCTTTTTTTCCTTTTTTTTCCCGGCGGCGAGGTGTGAGCCGTGACTCAGCTCCCTCCGCCCGCCTCGCTGGGCTCAAAAATTCCCCCAAAACCTTTTCTCCTCCTGATCCAACTCCATCCCTGTCCCTGTCCCTGTTCCCTGTTTGTCCCCAAATTCCGGGTCTGGGAGAATGCACCTTTTCTCAGATTTTCCTTTATATACATTCTTTTTTTTGGGATGCTCTTCCTCCCTCTCTGCTGTCTTTCCTCCTCCTCCTCCTCCCAGCACAAATCCCATAAATCCGCGGAGTTTTCTCATGGAATTCTCTGGGTATTTAGGGATCACACGGAGCACAGGGAGGTGACAAGGACACTCGACCCTCCCGACCCCTCCTCCGCCCCTTTCCTGCCCATCCTCCTCCTCCTTCACTCGCACCAATTCCCGCTGCCGAACTTCCCACAAAAAAAAAACAACAATTCCTGAGCCTCTGGAATACTCCAGGAATTTCTGCGCTCCCCTCCTCGCTGTCCCCGCTGTCCCTGGGATGTCCCTCCACCTCCAGGTGTCTTTTTCCAACTTCCAGCATTTCCCAAAAATGCCCCGAGGCTGTTTAGGGGGATTTGGGGGGATGTGTTCCATGGAAAATCCCAAAATTCCCGCCCGTTCCTGAGAGAATCCCGGGAAGAAGAGGGAAGGAGGGTCGAGCCCCACCTGGGTCAGCCCAGGATTTCCTGTGGGATCATGGAAATCTCGGTCACCCGGACAAAGCTGCTCCTTTTCCCGGGAAAATCCTCTTAGGGCGGCCGGGAGGAATCCCGAGGGCTTGGGAAGCAGCTGGGGTCCCTTCCCCGCTCTGTCCCCATTAAGGGACAGGATTTGTCCCCATTAATGCCCGGCTCTGTCCCCATTAAGGGCCAGGATTTGTCCCATAAATGTCCAGTTCTGTCCCCATTAATTCCCAGTACTGTTCCCATTTAGGGCCAAGATTTGTCCCATAAATGTCCAGCTCTGTCCCCATTAATGTCCAGCTCTGTCCCCATTAATTCCCAACTCTGTCCCCATTAATGTCCAGCTCTGTCCCCATTTAGGGTCAGGTTCTGTTCCCATTTAGGGTCAGGTTCTGTCCTCATTAATGCCCAGCTCTGTTCCCATTTAGGGCCAGGATTTGTCGTATAAATGTCCAGCTCTGTCCCCATTAATGCTGAGCTCTGTCCCCATTAATGCTGAGCTCTGTCCCCATTAATGCTGAGCTCTGTTCCCATTTAGGGCCAGGATTTGTTCCATAAATGTCCAGTTCTGTCCCCATTAATGCCCAGCTCTGTCCCCATTTAGGGCCAGGATTTGTCCCATAAATGTCCAGTTCTGTCCCCATTAATGCCCAGCTCTGTCCTCATTTAGGGCCAGGATTTGTCCCATAAATGTCCAGTTCTGTCCCCATTAATGCCCAACTCTGTCCCCATTTAGGGCCAGGATTTGTCCCATAAATGTCCAGTTCTGTCCCCAATAATGCCCAACTCTGTCCCCCATTTAGGGCCAGGATTTGTCCCATAAATGTCCAGCTCTGTCCCCATTAATGCCCAGCTCTGTTCCCATTTAGAGCCAGGATTTGTCCCATAAATGTCCAGCTCTGTCCCCATTAATGCCCAGCTCTGTTCCCATTTAGGGCCAGGATTTGTCCCATAAATGTCCAGTTCTGTCCCCATTAATTCCCAGTACTGTCCCCATTTAGGGGCCAAGATTTGTCCCATAAATGTCCAGTTCTGTCCCCATTAATGCCCAGCTCTGTCCTCATTTAGGGCCAGGATTTGTCCCATAAATGTCCAGTTCTGTCCCCATTAATGCCCAACTCTGTCCCCATTTAGGGCCAGGATTTGTCCCATAAATGTCCAGTTCTGTCCCCAATAATGCCCAACTCTGTCCCCATTTAGGGCCAGGATTTGTCCCATAAATGTCCAGCTCTGTCCCCATTAATGCCCAGCTCTGTTCCCATTTAGAGCCAGGATTTGTCCCATAAATGTCCAGCTCTGTCCCCATTAATGCCCAGCTCTGTTCCCATTTAGGGCCAGGATTTGTCCCATAAATGTCCAGTTCTGTCCCCATTAATTCCCAGTACTGTCCCCATTTAGAGCCAGGATTTGTCCCATAAATGTCCAGCTCTGTCCCCATTAATGCCCAGCTCTGTTCCCATTTAGGGCCAGGATTTGTCCCATAAATGTCCAGTTCTGTCCCCATTAATTCCCAGTACTGTCCCCATTTAGGGCCAAGATTTGTCCCATAAATGTCCAGCTCTGTCCCCATTAATGTCCAGCTCTGTCCCCATTTAGGGTCAGGTTCTGTTCCCATTTAGGGTCAGGTTCTGTCCTCATTAATGCCCAGCTCTGTTCCCATTTAGGGCCAGGATTTGTCATATAAATGTCCAGCTCTGTCCCCATTAATGCTGAGCTCTGTTCCCATTTAGAGCCAGGATTTGTTCCATAAATGTCCAGTTCTGTCCCCATTAATGTTCAGTTCTGTCCCCATAAATGTCCAGCTCTGTCCTCATTTAGGCCAGGATTTGTCCCCATAAATGTCCAGCTCTGTCCCTATTAATGCTGAGCTCTGTTCCCATTTAGGGCCAGGATTTGTTCCATAAATGTCCAGCTCTGTCCCCATTAATGCTCAGCTCTGTCCCCATTAATGTCCAGTTCTGTCCCCATTAATGGGCAGAATCTGTTCCCATTTAGGGTCAGGTTCTGTCCCCATTATTGTCCAGCTCTGTCCCCATTAATGCCCAGCTCTGTCCCCATATAGAGCCAGGATTTGTCCCCATTAATGCCCAGCTCTGTCCCCATTAATTCCCAGGATTTGTCCCCATTAATTCCCAGCTCTGTCCCCATTAATTCCCAGACTCTGGGGGTCACCCCTGGAGTGTGCCCACCCCCATGGAGCAGTTCTGAGGAAATCACGGAATTCTGTGGGGATTTAGGGATCCGAGTGTCACACAGAGCACGGACAGGTGACAAACCCGCGGTGAAAAGGAACATTCGACCCCTTTCCCCCCCCCTCTCCTGCCCCTCCTCTTCCTCCTGCACCGTGCCCCAACAACTCCCTGCCCACACAACATTTCGGGATGAAAAACCCGAATTTTGGCCCGTGAGGGATAGATAATTCCTCCCCATTAATTCCATTAATGCAACCACGGCTTGAAAATCCGGGAACACTCCCATCCCACCCTCCTCCTCTTGGGGGTTAAAAGCTGCGAAAATTCCCGACTTTTCCTGGAAATTTGGGGATTCTGGGCCAAGGTCACCTCCCCGAGGGGTGGCAGTGCCCGGCACGGGGACCCAGAGCGGCCACTCCCGGTCCCCGGTGCCCGGGCACGGCTGGCACCGGTTGCCATGGAGATTTTCCCTCTTCCCGATGCCCGCAGGGGCTAGCGGGAGCGGCGGGGACAGGGAGGGGACAGGGAGGGACAGAGGGGACAGGAGGGACAGGGAGGGACAGGGAGGGACAGAGGGGACAGAGGGGGGACAGGGGAGGGACAGTGAGGGGAATAGAGAGGGGACAGGGGAGGGACAGAGAGGGACAGGGAGGGACAGGAAGGGACAGGAGAGGGACAGGAGGGACAGGGAGGGGACAGGGGAGGGACAGGGAGGGACAGAGAGGGGACAGGGAGGGGACAGAGAGAGGATAGAGAGGGGACAGAGAGGGAGGACAGGGAGGGACAGAGAGGGACAGAGAGAGAGGGACAGGGGAAGGGACAGAGGGACAGAGAGGGACAGGGGAAGGGACAGAGGGGACAGAGAGACAGTGAGGGGGATAGAGAGGGACAGGGAGGAACAGGAAGAGACAGAAAAGGGACAGAGAGGGACAGAGGGACAGAGAGGGGACAGGGAAGGACAGGAGGGACAGGGAGGGGACAGGGAGGGACAGAGGGACAGAGGGACAGAGGGACAGGGAGGGACAGTGAGGGGACTGGGGAGGGACAGAGAGGGACAGGGAAGGGACAGAAAAGGGACAGAAAAGGGACAGGGAGGGGACAGGAAGGGACAGGAGGGGACAGGGAAGGGACAGGGAGGGGACAGGGAGGGACAGAAAAGGGACAGGGGAGGGACAGGGAGGGACAGAAAAGGGACAGGGGAAGGGACAGGGGAGGGACAGAGGGGACAGGGGAGGGGACAGGGAGGGACAGAAAAGGGACAGGGGAAGGGACAGGGGGAGGGGACAGAGGGGACAGGGAGGGGACAGGGGAGGGGACATCACTGGAGCGCTGCCACCACCAGGACATTAGTCACCACCAGGACATTGTCACCATCAGGACATTGTCACCACCAGCGCTGGAATTTGGGTTTCCACCAAAAATCGGGGCTGGGATTTGGGGCCAAAATTTGGCTCCAGGATTTGGGATTCCACCCCAAAACTGGGGCTGGAATTTGGTTTCAACACAAAAATCGGGGCTGGAATTTGGGTTTCAACCCAAAAATCGGGGCTGGGATTTGGGTTTCCACCAAAAAATTGGGGCTGGAATTCGGTTTCAACTCAAAAATTTGGGCTGGGATTTGGGTTCCCACCCCAAAAATTTGCCCCCAGGATTTGGGTTTCCACCCCAAAACTGGGGCTGGATTTTCCTTCCATTCCCGGAGTGCCCAAACCCCCCGCACCACGGAGTTTTCCCCTTGGATTTTTGGATTCCTGCTGTCCCCAACCCCACAATGAATTGGGAGGGGAATGCAGAGGAATATTCCTGCAGGATTCCAGGTGGATTTTGGGAATGTGACGGAGGAATTTGAGGAATTTTGGGAATATGAGGGTGGAAAAAGCTCATTCCCCATCCAGCATCCCACAGTGGGGCTGGGTGGTGAAAACACGAATTTGGGGGATCGGGAAGGAATATTCCTGCAGGATTCCAGGTGGATTTTGGGAATATGACTGAGGAATTTGAGGAATTTTGGGAATATGAGGGTGGAAAATGCTCATTCCCCATCCAGCATCACAGGCAGGACCCCACAAATTCTCAGCAATGGGGCTGGGACTCAAATTTAGGGAATTGGGAAGGAATATTCCTGCAGGATTCCAGGTGGATTTTGGGAATGTGATGGAGGAATTTGAGGAATTTTGGGAATATGAGGATGGAAAAGGCTCATTCCCCACCCAGCACCACAGGCAGGACCCCACAAATTCCCAGCAGTGGGGCTGGGACTAAATTTAGGGGATAGGGAGGGAATATTCCTGCAGGATTCCAGGTGGATTTTGGGAATGTGACCGAGGAATTTGAGGAATTTTGGTAATATGAGGAATTTTGGGAATATAAGGAATTTTGGGAATATGAGGATGGAAAAGGCTCATTCCCCATCCAGCATCCCACAGTGGGGCTGGGTGGTGAAAACACGGATTTGGGGGATCGGGAAGGAATATTCCTGCAGGATTCCGGGTGGATTTTGGGAAAATGACTGAGGAATTTGAGGAATTTTGGGAATTTGAGGATGGAAAAGGCTCATTCCCCACCCAGCACCACAGGCAGGACCCCACAAATTCCCAGCAGTGGGGCTGGGACTAAATTTAGGGGATAGGGAGGGAATATTCCTGCAGGATTCCAGGTGGATTTTGGGAATGTGACCGAGGAATTTGAGGAATTTTGGTAATATGAGGAATTTTGGGAATATAAGGAATTTTGGGAATATGAGGATGGAAAAAGCTCATTCCCCATCCAGCATCCCACAGTGGGGCTGGGTGGTGAAAACACGGATTTGGGGGATCGGGAAGGAATATTCCTGCAGGATTCCGGGTGGATTTTGGGAAAATGACTGAGGAATTTGAGGAATTTTGGGAATATGAGGATGGAAAATGCTCATTCCCCATCCAGCATCACAGGCAGGACCCCACAAATTCCCAGCAGTGGGGCTGGGACTCAAATTTAGGGAATTGGGAAGGAATATTCCTGCAGGATTCCAGGTGGATTTTGGGAATGTGACGGAGGAATTTGAGGAATTTTGGGAATATGAGGAATTTTGGGAATATGAGGATGGAAAAGGCTAATTCCCCACCCAGCACCACAGGCAGGACCCCACAAATTCCCAGCAGTGGGGCTGGGACTAAATTTAGGGGATTGGGAGGGAATATTCCTGCAGGATTCCAGGTGGATTTTGGGAATGTGACCGAGGAATTTGAGGAATTTTGGGAATATAAGGAATTTTGGGAATATGAGGATGTAAAAGGCTCATTCCCCATCCAGCATCCCACAGTGGGGCTGGGTGGTGAAAACACGAATTTGGGGGATGGGGAAGGAATATTCCTGGGGGATTCCAGGTGGATTTGGGGTTGGAAAAGTCGCATTCAGGATGGGCTGCGAGGGCCGGAGCAGTGACTGGGAGCAGTAAAAATCGGGAAAAGCGGGGAGCGGGGGCGCGGGGAGCGGGCCAGCAGGGGGACAGATGGAGGTGGGAGGGATCCCGTGAGGAGCTGCGGCAAAAATCCGAGCGGGGAGCGCCGAGAGGAGCGGGATTGGCTCAGGAGCTCCTCCCGGGAGAGGGAGGGGTGAGGACAGGGAGGAGGGATGAGCTCCGGGAAAAGAAATCCTTCCAGCTCTGGTTTTGGGATGGGGAAAGGATTTCACCCCTGAATTCTCTTTTGGAGCTGGGGGGTTTGGGATGAGCCTGAGGGAGCAGAAATCTTTTCCTGGTTGTGATTTTGGGATTGGGGAAAGGATTTCATCCCTGAATTCTCATTTAGGGCTGAGGGGATGAGCCTGAGGGAGCAAAAATCTTTTCCAAGCCGAGATTTTGGGATGGGGATTTCAGGATTTCATCCCTGAATTCTGATTTAGGGCTGAGGGGTTTGGGGTGAGCCTGAGGGAGCACAAATCCTTCCCTGGTTGTGATTTTGGGATGGGGATTTCAGGATTTCACCCCAGAATTTCCATTTGGGGCTGAGGGGATGTGGCCGAGGTGGCGCAAATCCTTTCCCAGTCGAGATTTTGGGGTTGGATATGGGATGGACACGATTTCACCCCTGAATATTCCTGTTTAGGGCTGAGGGTTTGGGGTGAGTCTGAGGGAGCAGAAATCCTTTCCCAGCCGAGATTTTGGGATGGGGATTTCAGGATTTCATCCCTGAATTCTCTTTTGGAGCTCGGGGGTTTGGGATGAGCCTGAGGGAGCAGAAATCTTTTCCTGGCTCTGGTTTTGGGATTGGGGAAAGGATTTCATCCCTGAATTCTCATTTAGGGGTGAGGGGATGAGCCCGAGGTGGCACAAATCCTTTCCCAGCCGAGATTTTGGGATGGGGATTTCAGAATTTCACACCTGAATTCTCTTTTGGAGCTGGGGGGTTTGGGATGAGCCTGAGGGAGCAGAAATTTTTTCCTGGTTGTGATTTTGGGATTGGGAAAAGGATTTAATTCCTGAATTCTCATTTAGGGCTGAGGGGATGAGCCTGAGGGAGCAAAAATCTTTTCCCAGCCGAGATTTTGGGATGGGGATTTCAGGATTCCACACCTGAATTCCTGTTTAGGGCTGAGGGGTTTGGGGTGAGCCTGAGGGAGAAGAAATCCTTCCCTGGTTGTGATTTTGGGATGGGGATTTCAGGATTTCACCCCAGAATTCCCATTTAGGGCTGAGGGTTTGGGGTGAGCCTGAGGGAGCAGAAATCCTTTCCCAGCCGAGATTTTGGGATGGGGATTTCAGGATTTCACCCCAGAATTCCCATTTAGGGCTGAGGGTTTGGGGTGAGCCTGAGGGAGCAGAAATCCTTTCCCAGCCGAGATTTTGGGATGTGGATTTCAGGATTTCATCCCTGAATTCTCTTTTGGAGCTCGGGGGTTTGGGATGAGCCTGAGGGAGCAGAAATCTTTTCCTGGTTATGATTTTGGGATTGGGGAAAGGATTTAATCCCTGAATTCTCATTTAGGGGTGAGGGGTTTGGGATGAGCCTGAAGGAACTCAAATCTTTTCCTGGTTCTGGTTTTGGGATGGGGATGAGGAAGAGACTGAGGATGAGGATGAAGGATGAAGATGAGGATGAGGATGAGAATGAGGACAAGAACAAGGATGAGGATGAGGATGATGGAGGATGAGAATGAGGATGAGGATGAAGATGAAGGATGAGGATGAGGATGAAGATGAAGATGAAGATGATGAAGATGAAGATGAGGATGAGGATGAGGATATGGATCATGAGGATGAGGATGATGAGGATGAGGATGAAGATGAAGATGAAGATGAGCATGAGGGATGAGGATGATGAAGGATGAAGATGAAGATGAAGATGAAGATGAGGATGAGGATGAGGATGAGGATGAGGATATGGATCATGAGGATGAGGATGATGAGGATGAGGATGATGAAGATGAGGATGAGAATGAGGATGAAGATGAAGATGATGAAGATGAGGATGAGAATGAGGATGAGGATGAGGATGAGAATGAGGACAAGAACAAGGATGAGGATGAGGATGATGAAGGATGAGAATGAGGATGAAGATGAAGGATGACGATGAAGGATGAGGACAAGAACGAGGATGAGGATGAAGTTGATGATGAAGATGAGGATGAAGATGAAGATGAGGATGAGGATGAGAGCAAGAACAAGGATGAGGATGAGGATGGGGATGAAGGATGAGGACAAGAACAAAGACGAGGATGATGATGAAGGATGATGAAGATGAAGATGAGCATGAGGGATGAGGATGATGAAGGATGAAGATGAAGATGAGGATGAAGATGAAGATGAAGGATGATGAAGATGAAGATCAGGTTGAGGATGAGGATAAGATATGGATGATGAGGATGAAGATGAGGATGAGGATGAGGATGATGAGGATGAGGATGAAGATGAAGATGAAGATGAAGATGAGCATGAGGGATGAGGATGATGAAGGATGAAGATGAGGATGAGGATGAGGATGAGGATGAAGATGAAGATGAAGATGAAGATGAAGATGAGGATGAGGATGAAGATGAAGATGAAGATGATGAAGATGAGAATGAGGATATGGATCATGAGGATGAGGATGATGAAGATGAGGATGAGAATGAGGATGAGAATGAGGATGATGAAGATGAGGATGAGGATGAAGATGAAGATGAGGATGATGAAGATGAGGATGAGGATGAGGATGATGAAGATGATGAAGATGAGGATGAGGAAGGCCCGCTCCCTGGGCAGGGCTAATTAAGGACACAGAGCTCACAGCCCTCACTGCTCAAAGATCTTTTTTGGGATAAATGAGACAAAAAAAGGAACAGGAGATGAATAATTGAGAGCCCCGGGCCCGCTGGCAGGTTTGGGGGCTTGAGATTTTTTGGGTTTTTTTTTGTGGGTTTTTTTTCTTTTTTTTTTTTTTTTGTGGTTTTTTTGAAGAATTTTTGGAATTTTTGGGGGATTTTTTAAGGGTTTTTGAGATTTTTGTTTTGTTTTGTTTTGGGGCTTTTTGGTGTTTTTATATGTTTTGATATTTTTGTATTTTTTTTATTTTGCTTAATTTTTTTTTTGGTTTTTTGAGGGTTTTTTAGGTTTTTAAAATTTTTTTTGGTTTTTAAAATTTTGTTCTGGGGGATTTTTGAGGGTTTTTTTGTTGATTTATGGAGGTTGCGGGGTTTTTCAGATTTTTGGGGCGGTTTTGCTTTGTTTTGGGGTTTTATTTTGAGGGTTTTAGGTTTTAAAGGGTTTTTTTGAGATTTGTTTTTCTCCCCTTTTTTATCAGGAAGGAAGGCTGCGTGGTGGTGGCACCAGGGGCTGAACCCTCTGTCACCGTGTCCCCAGTGGGTGACACCGGGTGGGTGACACTGGATGGGTGACACGGGGTGGGTGACAGAGTTTGTGGCACTGGGTGTGTTCCTATTGTGACACTGGGTGGGTGACACCGGTTGGGTGACACGGTGGGTGGCACCGGGTGGGTGACACTGAGTGTGTCCCTGCTGTGACACTGGGTGTGTGACACTGGCTGGTGACACGGTGGGTGGCACTGGATGGGTGACACTGGATGTGTGACACCGGGTGGGTGACACCGGGTGGGTGACACGGGGTGTGTTCCTGCTGTGACACTGGGTGGGTGACAGGGATTGGGTCACCACTGAGTGGGTGACGCTGAGTTTGTGGCACTGGGTGTGTCCCTGCTGTGACACTGGGTGGGTGACACTGGCTGGGTGACACTGGCTGGGTGGCATGGTGGGTGACAGAGTGGGTGACACAGTGGGTGACACCGTGGGTGACACAGTGGGTGGCACTGGCTGGGTGACACAGTGGGTGACACCCGTGGGTGACACAGTGGGTGACACAGTGGGTGGGCACGGTGGGTGACACAGTGGGTGACACAGTGGGTGGCACAGTGGGTGACACGGGTGGGTGACGACGGTGGGTGACACGGTGGGTGACACCGTGGGTGACACAGTGGGTGGCACTGGCTGGGTGACACAGTGGGTGACACCGTGGGCGACACAGTGGGTGACACAGTGGGTGTACGATCGGGTGACACAGTGGGTGACAGTGGGTGGCACAGCGGGTGGCACGTGGGTGACACTGCGTTGATGATTGGGTGACACGGTGGGTGACACTTTGGGTGTGTCTGTGCTGTGACACTGCGTGGGTGACACTGGCTGGGTGACACGGTGGGTGACACGGTGGGTGACACGGGTGGTGGCACTGGGTGGTCTATCTGGGTGGGTGACACCGGGTGTCCCCGCTGTGACACGGGTGGGTGGCAACCGTGGGTGACAGAGTGGGTGACACGGTGGGTGACACTGGATGCGTGGCACTGGGTGGGTGACACTGGGTGTCCCCTGCTGTGACACGGTGGGTGGCATGGTGGGTGACACGGTGGGTGGCACTGGGTGGGTGACAGGGAATTGGGTCACCACTGGGTGGAGTGACGCTGAGCTTTGTGACACTGAGTGTGTCCCTTGCTGTGACACTGGGTGGGTGACACGGGTGGGTGACATAGTGGGTGGCACAGTGGGTGACACAGTGGGTGGCACAGTGGGTGACTGATGCGGTGACGCGGTGGGTGACACGGTGGGTGACATGGTGGAGTGACACTGGCTGGGTGGCACTGTGGGTGATATGGTGGGTGACACTGGCTGGGTGGCACTGTGGGTGACACGGTGGGTGACACGGTGGGTGACACAGTGGGCGACACGGTGGGTGACACGGTGGGTGGTACGGTGGGTGGTGACGCGTGGGTGGCACTGTGGGTGACACGGTGGGTGACACGTGGGTGACACACGGTGGGTGACACTGGCTGGGTGGCACTGTGGGTGACACGGTGGGTGATACAGTGGGTGGCACGGTGGGTGACAGTGTGGTGGGTGGCACGGTGGGTGACACAGTGGGTGACACAGTGGGTGACACAGTGGGTGACACGGTGGGTGACACTGGGTGGGTGACACCGGTTGGGTGGGATACAGTGGGTGACACGGTGGGTGACACGGTGGGTGGCACTGGCTGGGTGAGCAAGGTGGGTGACAGGGGTGTGTCCCCTGCCATGACACTGGGTGTCTCCTGCTGTGACACCGTGGGTGACACGGTGGGTTACAGGGTGGGTGACACTGGGTGGGTGACACGGGTGGGTGACACTGGGCTGTGTCCCCTGCTGTGACACTGGGTGTGTGACACTGGATGGGTGACACGGTGGGTGACACAGTGGGTGACACTGGATGTGTGGCACTGGGTGGGTGACACTGGGTGTGTCCCTGCTGTGATACGGTGGGTGACACTGTGGGTGACACAGTGGGTGACACGGTGGGTGACAGTGGGTGGGTGGCACTGTAGGTGACACGGTGGGTGACACGGGTGGGTGACACGGTGGGTGACACGGTGGGTGACACTGGGTGGGTGACACGGGTGCGCCCCTGGCCGGGCACTGCCAGGCCGAAGCCGAGCCCGCTGTCCCCGCGGTGCCACCTCCCCGGGCTGTCCCTCTGTCCCCGCGGTGCCACCCCGGGCTGTCCCGCTGTCCCCGCGGTGCCACCCCGCGCTGTCCTCTCTGTCCCCCGCGGTGCCACCCCCGGGCTGTCCCTCTGTCCCCGCGGTGCCACCCCCGCGCTGTCCCTCTGTCCCCCGCGGTGCCACCCCGGGCTGTCCCTCTGTCCCCGCGTGGTGCCACCCCGGGCTGTCCCTCTGTCCCCGCGGTGCCACTCCCCGCGCTGTCCCTCTGTCCCCGCGGTGCCACCCCGCGCTGTCCCTCTGTCCCCGCGGCCCCGCAGGTGTCCCCGCCCTGCCCCTCCCCCCCTGCCCGAACCCGCCCTCAGCCCCGTGACCCCGTGACCCCGTGACCCCGTGACCCCGAGGCCTCACGGGGCGGCCCCTCCCTCCCTGTGTCCCCCCTGTCCCTCTGTCCCTCTGTCCTCTGTCCCTCTGTCCCTCTGTCCCTCTGTCCCCCTGTCCCTCTGTCCCCTGTCCCTCTGTCCCTCTGTCCCCCTGTCCTTCTGTCCCTCCTGTCCCCCCTGTCCCTCTGTCGCCCTCTGTCCCTCTGTCCCTCTGTCCCCCCTGTCCCCCTGTCCCTCCTGTCCCCTGTCCCTCTGTCCCTCTGTCCCTCTGTCCCCCCTGTCCTTCTGTCCCTCTGTCCCTCCCCCCTCCCTCCCTCTGTCCCCCCTGTCCTTCTGTCCCCCTGTGCCTCTGTCCCTCTGTCCCTCTGTCCCTCTGTCCCTCCCTCCTCCCCTCCCTCCCTCCCTCTGTCCCCCTGTCCCTCTGTCCTTCTCTCCTTCTGTCCCTCCCTCCCTCCCTCTGTCCCTCTGTCCCTCCCCCCCGCGCGCTTCCCGCGGGTCCCCGCTGTCACCCGGTCGCGGCGGCGCGCGCGTCCCCGCGGCCGATTCTGCCGCCGGGCGATCACCGGATAAAAGGGAATAAAACAACAACAACAACCCCAAAAAATTAAAAAAATAAAAAAAAACCCATCGGAGGCCTTTAAGGGGCGCCGTCTCCCCCCTCCATCATGAGCTAATGTGTTTTTCCCCTTCGTTCCTTTTTTTTTATTTTTTTTTATTTTTTTTTGTCCCTGGCGGAGCTGCGCGTTCTCCCATCACGCTCAGCCGGGCGCGCTCTCCCGGGCGCGCTCCCCGCGCCCACTCCCCTGCCGCCGCCGCTCCTCCCGAGCTCGGCCGGGCCTGGAGCCCCTTTCTCTCGGCAGGAAAGGAAAAATAAAAAAAAAAACAACCCAATAAAATCATCCAACAAAAAGAGGAAAACCAGCGGAAAATCAAACCGCGGAGCAGCGCCGGCAGCAGGATGGGGAATACACCCTCCCAAGGCATGTCACTCTCACTATGTGCATCCATTCTTAAGTAGCAGGTATTTTTATTTTATTCGTGTGGTTTTTTTCGCCTCCTTTTCCTCCTTCTTCCCCTTCCCCTTTTCTTTTCTCTCCGTCTCGCCGGCGATGCCCGGGCTGGGCTGGGGGGGGGGTGATAAATCCTGTGGAGTTTCGGTGGCCGCCCAGGCAGGGCGCGCGCGGGGGGCGTGTGACAAACGCCGGGACGCGGTGACCCCCCGCCCCCTCGATGTGTTTATTTTATTTTATTTTATTTTTTTTATTTTATTTTTTAATTTTTTTTTTGAGGTGTTTTGTTGTTGCCCCGTTGGAGGTTGATGGAAACGGGGAGCGCTGCGGGTTTTGGGGGATGCTCCAGCCCCCCTCCCTCCCCCACCGCGGAATTTGGGAATTTTGGGGTGTTTTGCCCAGCTCGGGGGTTTCCCTCCCAGGTTTCTTCTACCTGCTGCGTTCCCTTTTCCTCCTCCCCACCCTCTGCCGACACACAAAGGCCACCGCGAGCCGCCGGCTGGCCCCCGGCGCGACATTTTCCAGCATCCTCGCAGCACTAAAAAAATTAAAATAAATAAGAAATAATTTTTTTAAAAAAAAATCTAACACATCCCTGGCTGGGCTGGGGCGGAGGGGAGGAAAACTTAAAATAACTCGTGAGTTCCGGGGAGCCCCGGCGGGGTCTGAGCCCCCCGCGGGTGCGGTGCGGATGTCGGGGCGATGTCGCCGTGCCCGAGGTGACAGCGACACGCGCGGGGGTCCCTTTGTCTGTGCTGGCCCCGCGGCCTCTCCCTGTCTTTGTTCTCGCCGCGCTGGCGCTGCCAGCGGTCCGGGGGATCAGCGGTGCCCCCCAAACCTCAGAGACCCCCCCAAAACCCGCCCCGAGTCCCGGGGAAGTTGGGCTGGGCTGAGGATGCGGCCGGAACCAGCGCGGGGAGCGGCGCCCCCTCCCCGCCTCTCCGGGGGTGACACGGGGGTGACGAGGACGCTGAAACCCCCCCCGCTGGAAAAGGGGGTTCAGTCAAAAAAAACCCCCAAAGATGGAAATTGGGATCCCCAAAACGCAGCCCCGCATTCTGGGGGTGCAGGTGCTTCTCTGTGCCTCTGGGGGCTCTGGGAGGTGGGAATAGCGGGGGCCTGCAGAGCCTCGTGCCCCCCAAACCCAGCGGGGTTCAGAGCGCTGGGAAAAGGGGCGGGGGGCTCTGCAAGCCCCTCGTGTGCCCCCAAAACCCAGCCGGGCAAAAGGGGAGGGGGGCTCTGCAGGACCCCCCCTGCGCCCCCAAACCCAGCCGGGGTTCAGGGCACTGGGAAATGGGGCGGGGGCTCTCCAGGACCCCCTGTGTCCCCCAAACCCAGCCGGGGCTGCTCCAGCCGCCGCCGCCGCCCGGTTTTAATGAGGAACTCATTTCCATCATGTCACTATCTCCCGCCAGGCCGCCCCGGAACGGCCTGCGCTCCCCTGGTAGGAGCCCCTCCCCACCGGGAGCTGCTGGAGGGGACTGGGACCCCTGGGGGCGGCTGAGGAGCCCCCCGGCAGCGGCGGGGCGGGTCACGGCCTCGGTTAGTGGCAGGGTGGGATGGCCACGCTTTTATCTTTATTTTTTATTTTAAATTTTTGGCTTTTTTGGAATGTCCTGGCGGGGTCTCTGGGGGTGCTGGTGCGCACAGCAGAGGGTGGGGACAGGTGGGCACTGGCGGGTGTGGGTGCCGCTACGCTTCAGCTCCTTTGCTTCCCATTTAGGAAAATCACACATTTCACCCCACAAATGCGATGCCCATTTAGGAAAAAACTCGGCTAGCGAGCTCCCTGCTGGGCTGGGGCACCAACCCCACCCTGACCCCTTGGTGAGAGGTGGCACCTCTGTCCCTCTTCCTTGTCCTCACCCTCCTTTCTCACAAAATCCCCCATTGCCACCCTTCCCACGGCTCGGGGTGTCACCCGCTGTCCCCAAGGTGGTGCAGAGCCATCAGCGCCGGCTTTAATCAGAGCTATCGACTGCTCACTGATCGATGCCATGCCGCTGGACAGCGCGACACGGGGAGGGACAGGGCTGGCCGAGGTCCCTGCCAGGGTGGCGGGATTTGGGAGGACCCTGAGAAGGGAGCTGGGCTGGGGGTCTGCAGGGGCTGAGGGAGGGAGTGTTGGTGCGGATCGGGGACCTCGTGGAGGTCCCCTGACAGGAGGGGACAGGAGGGGACAGCAGGGCACAGGAGGGGACATCAGGCTGTGATCCCAAGGACAGGGAGCGTCTTGCTCCAGAAACTGGGAATGTTGGATCCCGGGAAAAATGGGGATCAGGGAGGGACCTTTCCTGGGCTCTGCACCAGGGACAGGGAGGGGTTTGATCTCCAGAGCTGGGGAATGTTGATCCTGGAAAAAATGGGGATCAGGGGGACCTTGTGGATCTGCACACAGGGACAGGGAGGCTTTTGGTCCAGGAGAGACGGGAATGTTGATCCTGGAATGTTGGGATCCCAAAAGAGGGACCCTTGTGAGGTCCCTGACAGGAAGGGACAGGAGGGGGACATCAGGCTCGTGATCCCAAGTGGGACAGGGGAAGGCCTGGATCTCCGCAGAAACGTGGGAATGCTGATCCTGGAAAAAATGGGGATCACGGGGACCCTGTGGATCTGCACATGAGGGACAGGGAGGGGGTTTGAGATCCAGGAGATGGGAATGTTGGATCCTGGGACAGTGGGGATCCTGGGAAAAAAAGGGACCTTGTGAGGTCTCTGACAGGAGGGGGACAGGAGGTGGGACATCAGGTACGTAGGAGGTTTGAGAGATCCAGGGAGATGTGGGACATGCTGATCCTGGAGATAAGAGGGATCAGGAGGGACCTTGTGGCTCTGCACAGGAGGGGACATCAGGGGACATCACAGGCTCTGATCACAAGGGACAGGGAAGGGTTTGGAGGGGCAGCTGAGGGATCTGGGAATGTTGATCCTGGGAAAAATGGGGAATCAGGGGGACCTTGTGGATCTGCACAAGGCCAGGGAGGGGGTTTGGAGATCCAGGAGACGGGAATGTTGATCCTGGGGAAAATGGGTTCAGGGATGCTCTGCTCCCGGTGCTGTTCATGGTTGGGATCCCACCCAGGTCCTCGCTACATCCCAAATCATTCCGGATCCCGGAATCGCTCCCTTGGATCCCAGGAAATTCTGATTCCATCTTCAGGTGATCCCAAATCAGCAAATTCTGATCCTGAAATTCGTGATCCAAATCATGCCCTGATCCCATGAAATTCCTTTGATCCCTGAAATTCCAGGATCCCAAATCATTCTGATCCCATGAAATTCTGGATCCAAAATTCCGTGATCCCAAATCATTCCATGATCCCATAAAATCCTGTGATGCTAAATCATTCTGTAATCCCAAATCATTCCATGACCCCAAATCATTCCCTGATCCCATAAAATCCCCATATCCCATAAAATCCCCATATCCCATGAATTTCCATGACACCAAATCATTCCCTCATCCCAGGAAATTCTGTGATCCCATGAAATCCCCTGATCCCATGAAATTCCATGATCCCAAATAATTCCCTGATCCCAGGAAATGCTGTGATCCCAAATAGTTCCGTGATCCCAAATCACTCCATGA
The DNA here is from genome assembly GCA_034336665.1 of Luscinia megarhynchos. Lineage (NCBI taxonomy): Eukaryota > Metazoa > Chordata > Aves > Passeriformes > Muscicapidae > Luscinia > Luscinia megarhynchos. Next base: position 21,214 of record JAPFBE010000543.1, read on the forward strand.
TCCCGTGAAATCTTGTGATCCTAAATCATTCTGTGATCTCATGAAGTTCTGTGATCCCATGAGATCCCCTGATCCCATAAAATCCCCTGATCCCATGAAATTCCATGATCCCAAATCATTCCATGACCCCAAATCATTCCATGATCCCAAATCGTTCCGTGATCCCATAAAATCCCCTGATCCCAGGAAATTCTGTAATCCCATGAAATCCCCTGATCCCATAAAATCCCTTGATCCCATGACACAAATCATTCCCTGATCCCCATGAAAATCCCCCATATCCATGAATTCAGATCCCAAATCACTCCCATATCCCATAAAATCCCCACATCCCATGAATTTCCATGACCCCAAATCATTCCCTGATCCCATAAAATCCCCTGATCCCATAAAATCCCCATATCCCATAAAATCCCCATATCCCATGAATTTCCATGACCCCAAATCATTCCCTGATCCCCTAAAATCCCCGATCCCATGAAATTCCGTGATCCCAAATCATTCCCTGATCCCATAAAACTTCATCCCATGAAATCCCCACATCCCATGAATTTCCATGACCCCAAATCATTCCCTGATCCCCTAAAAATCCCCCTGCATCCCATGAATTTCCGTGATCCCAAATCATTCCTGATCCCATAAAAATCCCCCATATCCCATAAAATCCCCACATCCCATGAAATTCCATGACCCCAAATCATTCCCTGACTCCCATAAAAACTCGGATCCCATGAAAATCCCCTTGATCCCATGAATTTCCATGACCCCAAATCATTCCCCGATCCCATAAAAAATCCCCATATCCCATAAAAATCCCTACATCCCATGAATTTCCATGACCCCAAATCATTCCCATGATCCCATGAAATCCCCGATCCCCATAAAAATCCCTTTGATCCCATGAATTCTCCATGACCCCAAATCATTCCCTGATCCCATAAAAATCCCCTAATCCCATAAAACTCTACATCCCATGAATTCCCATGACCCCAAATCATTCCCTGATCCCATAAAAATCCCCCCGATCCTATAAAACCCCCATCCCCCACCCCTCCTCCCCCTGGAAGCGTAGGTGCTAGGTGGGACTCGAGGGCTCTCCAGGCTGGTCCCCTGACAACTCAAACTTTGCTGTCAGCTGCTTTTATTTTATCCCTCCCTCTTCCAGAATCAAATGATGTGGGTTTTGGTTTTTTCTTTTTTTAATTTTTTAGTGATTTTTAAAAATTTCTTTTTGTTTTTGTTTTTTAGAGATTCATCTCCAGCAGATGATGGAGAGGGTGGGAGGGGAAGGAAGGGAAAGGATAAAAAGGGCTTTGGGGTTGTTTGTGTTGTTCTCACGCTGGTGAAATGTCTGCTGAGGAGGGAGGAGTCTGGGGAGCTGGGGGAAACTGGAAATGTGGGAGCTGGATTCCAGTTCCAAACTGGGAAATGTGGGAGATGAATCCCAGTTCCAGAATGGGAAATGTGGGAGATGGGAAACCGAAATGTGGGAGCTGGATTCCAGTTCCAAACTGGAAATGTGAGATGGGGAAACTGGAAATGTGGGAGATGGGGAAAACTGGAAATGGGAGCTGGATTCCAGTTCCAAACTGGGAAATGTGGAGATGAATTCCAGTTCCAAACTGGGAAATGTGGGAGATGAATTCCAGTTCCAAACTGGGAAATGTGGGAGATAGGAAACCGAAATGTGGGAGATGGGGAACTGGGAAATGTGGGAACTCCCTCGAAACTGGAAATGTGGGAGCTGGATTCCAGTTCCAAATTGGGAAATGTGGGAGATGAATTCCAGTTCCAAACTGGGAAATGTGGGAGATGAACTGAGTTCTAAGCTGGGAAATGTGGGAGATGAATCTGTGGGTTCTAAATTGGGAATTGTGGAGATGAATTCCAATTCCAACTGGGAAATGTGGGAGATGAATCCCAGTTCCAGAATGGGGAATGTGGGAGCTGTGAAAAACTGGGAAATGTGGGAGATGAAACCGAAGTTCTGAACTGGGAATTGTGGGAGCTGAATTCAGTTCTAAACTGGGAAATGTGGGAGATGAATTCCAGTTCCAAACTGGGAATTGTGGGAGATGAATTCAAAACTGGGAAATGTGGAAGCTGAACTGAGTTCCAAACTGGGAAATGTGGGAGATGGATTCCAGTTCTAGACAGGGAAATGTGGAGATGAATCCCAGTTCCAAACTGGGAATTGTGGGAGATGAATCTCCATTTCCAAACTGGGAATTGTGGGAGCTGAATTCTCGCCTAAACTGGGAAGTGTGAGAGCCGAATTCCAGTTCTAAACTGGGAAATGTGGGAGATGAATCCCAGTTCCAAACTGGAATTGTAGCTCTAATCCCATCTCCAAACTGGGAAATGTGGGAGATGAATCCTGCAGTTCCAAAAATGGGAAATGTGGAAGCTGCGGAAAAACTGGGAAATGTGGGACATGAAACCGAAGTTCTGAACTGGGAAATATGGGAGCTGAATTCCAGTTCTAAACTGGGAATTGTGGGAGATGAATTCCAGTTCTAAACTGGGAAATGTGGGAGATGAATTCCAGTTCCAAACTAAAACGTGGAGATGAATTCCAGTTCTAAACTGGGAAATGTGGGAGATGAATTCCAATTCCCAAACTGGGAATTGTGGAAACTCAATCCCACCTCCATCCAAACTGGGAACTGTGGATCTGAATTCCTCTCCGAAGGTCCCCTAGGTCCTGTCAGGGTGTGGCTCTGTCCTTCCTCCCTCCCTCCCTCCCTGCCTCAAGACCAAAGCCCGGAGCTGCTCGGGATTTTTCACTTCCCGAGCCGAGGAGCCTCCTCAAGGACACTCAAGGGCTGAAGGAGCCTCGCCTGCTCTCCCCTCCTCCTCCCTCCTCCTCATCCCATCCCCGTCAAATCCCTCCCTCCCCTTTGTCCCCCTGGGTGTCACTCTGCTGCTCCCTGCGCCATAAAATTCTCGAAGTGGAATCTCGGGATGGGATGGATTCTCCATGGGGTCACATGCCCGACCCTCGAGTGGAATTTTTTACTGCCCCATCCCCGCCAATAAAATTCGAGGGTGAAAATTGGGAGGTTTTTTTCCAGCTTTTATTTCCCTCCCATCCGGGTAGGCTTGGGAAGCCCGGTGTTCCCAGGGCTGGAGGGCGCAGCAGGTGAGGCTGAGATCGAAAAATCTGGGAATTCAGAATCTCGCTGGGAATTCATGGATCCGCTGGGAATTCACGGTCCTCCAACTGGGAATTCACTGTTCCAACTGGGAATCCAAGCTGGGAACTGAGATTCCAGATGTGAATCCATGATTCCAGCTGGGAATCTTTGATTCCAGCTGGGAATCCATTATTCCAACTGGGAACCATTATTCCAGTTTGGAATCATGGTTCCAGCTGGAGTCTCTTTATTCCAGCTGGGAATTTTTATTCCAGCTGAAAATCCAAGATTCCAGATGGGAATCCATTATTCCAGCTGGGAATTCTTGATTCCATCTGGGAATCCAAACTGGGAATTCATTATTCCAGATGGGTGTTCATGATTCCTGAGTGAATCCATGGATCCAGCTGGGAATTCATGATTGCAAATGGGAATCCATGATGCCAAATGGGAATTCTTGATTCCAGCTGAGAATCCATTATTCCAACTGGGAATTCATGGTTCCAGCCATGGGAATCCATAATTCCAGCTGTGAGTTCATTATTCCAGCTGTGAATCCGTATTCCATCTTGGGAATTCTTGATTCCACGTGGTAATTCATGATTAGCTCAGGTGGCATATTTATCCGCTCATTCCAGCTGGGGCAAATTTGGGTGGGTCCATAATCCAACAGCTGGAACCATGGTTTGCAGGGGAACTCATGATTCCAACTTTGAGACCCCGTTCCATCAAAATGTGGATCCACGGTGCCCAACCACGGAATCCATTGTTCCAGCTGGGAATTCATGATTCCAGCAGGGAACTCGTGATTCCAACTGGAAATCCAATGGTTCCAGCTGTAGAATTCTTGATTGCACCTGGGAATTCATGATTCCAGCTAGAATTTATGATTGCAGCTGGGAATCCGCGATCCCAGCTGTGAATCCATTGTTCCCAACTGGAAATCCATTATTCCAGCTGTGAATTCTTGATTCCAGCAGAGAATTCTTGATTCCAGCTGTGAATCCATTATTCCAGCAGGGAACTCATGAGATTCCAACTGGAAATCCATGCTTCCAGCTGAATCCATTATTCCAACCGAATTCATGATTCCAGCTGTGAATCCATGATTCCAACTGGGAATTCCATTATTCCAGCTGGGAATCCAAACTGGAAAATCCATTATTCCAGCTGAATTCTTGATTCCAGCTGTGAAATCCATGATTCCAGCTGTGAAGCCATTATTCCAACTCGAGAATTCATTATTCCAGCTGTGTATCCATTATTCCAGCTGTGAATCCATGATTCCAACTGGGAATTCATTATTCCAGCAGGGATTCCAAACTGGAAATTATTATTCCTGCTGGGAAATCTTGGTTCCAGCTGTGAATCCATGATTCCAGCAGGGAACTTCATGATTCCAACTGGAAATCCATGGTTCCAGCTGTAACATCCATTATTCCAGCTCGTGAATCCATTATTCCAGCTGTGTATCTGTTATTCTAGCTCTTAATCCATGATTCCAACTGGGAATTCATTATTCCAGCAGGGATTCCAAACTGGAAATTCATTATTCCAGCTGTGAATCCATGATTCCAACCGAATTCATTATTCCAGCAGGGATTCCAAACTGGAAATTCATTATTCCAGATGGGGAATTCTTGATACCAGCTGTGAACTGCATTCCAGCTGTAAATCCATTATTCCAGCAGGGAATCCATTATTCCAGCTGGGAATTCTTGATTCCAGCTGTGAATCCATGATTCCAGCTGTGAAACCATTATTCCAACTGGGAATTCATTGTTCCAGCAGGTATTCCAAACTGGAAATCCACATAATTCCAGCTGGGAATTCTGATTCCAGCTGTGTATCCGTTATTCCAGCAGGGAATTCATGATTCCAACTGAAATTCACATTATTCCAGCTGGGAATTCATGATTCCAGCTGGGAATTTATGATTGCAGCTGGGAATCCATGATTCCAACTGGGAATTCATTATTCCAGCTGGGAATTCATGATCTCCAGCTGTGAATCCATGATTCCAACTGGGAATTCATTATTCCAACTGGGAATTCATGATTCCAGCTGGGAATTCTTGATTCCAGCTGTGAAAAACCATTATCTCGACTGGGAATTCATTATTCCAGCTGTGAATTCATGATTCCAGCTGGGAATCCATGATTCCAACTGGGAATTCATGATTCCAGCTGGGAATTCATGATTCCAGCTGTGTATCCGTTATTCCAGCAGGGAATTCATGATTCCAACTGGAAATCCATGGTTCCAGCTGAGAATTCTTGATTCCAGCTGTGAATCCATGATTCCAGGTGTGAATCCATTACTCCAACTGGGAATTCATGATTCCAGCTGGGAATTCTTGATTCCAGATGTCATCCAAGTTGGGAACACCACAGGACCGACAGCTCCGCCCTCCTGAAAAACCTGAGGAGCCGCCTCTGGCCTCCTCCTTCTCTTTTCCTCGGCCAAAATTCCTGAATTTCCACCTCTCGGGTGTCACCGACTCAGCAGGAGATTCCTCAAGAGGTTTTTCTGGCACGTTGCAAAACGCTCCATAAATAATTCAACCCTCCCTCACTACTCCTAACAAAGGAATAAAGCTTTACCTCCGACGGATTTTCCGCCCTCGCTCCACGCTTTTATTGGGTTTTGTTTCTCTGTTCTTTTTTATTTTAATGCCTCAAAGACGATTTTGTCACACCCAGATTTCGGATCCATCGCCAGAAGCCACTCAAAATCTTTTTCTTTTGGGGAACAGTCCCAAAAATCCTGGGAAAAATGAGGATAAAAGGGCATGGCTGGGATTTCTTTTTTCCTATTCCAAGGATTTCACATGCCTCCCCGAATTCTGAGTCTCCCACGGGGGATTTTGAGGTCGTGGAGTCCTTTCCCCACCCTTCTGGGAAAAAATTGAATTTTGTGGGGGTCTGTGTCCCTCTAGCCCTGTCCTGGTTGCTCTTGGAGACCCCCACAAACCCAAAAAATGAGGGCTTGGAGCAGCTCTGGGATTTTTTGTAGGATTGAGGAATTGGGATCAGCAGATTGGGATTTTCCAGGTGTGGATCCATGGGGTAGAAGGAGCTGTAAATCCCATTTTTCCCCAAATTCCTCCACAACCATTATGGGATCGTGGCTGTCTCACAGGGCAGAGCCAGGGTAGGGTCAGATCCCAAAAACTGAGATTTTTGGGATTTGGGGCCTAGGCAGGATGGGTGGGATGGGTCCATGGGGGATCCTATTTCCCCAAAAAAAATTCCCCCATATGAAAGGGGATGGTGTCAGGGAGAGTCCGGGGGTCAGACCCCCAAAAACTGGGACAGGGATTTTGGGTTTGGGGCCAGCAGGACGCTGAGTTCTCATGCAGGTTTTTTTGGGATAAAAAAATATTTTCTGTTCATTCTCCAGGGTAAAACCCCAAAACCTCCAAAAAAATTCCATACTTTTTATCCTTCCATGCCCTGAATTCTTCCCAAAAAATCCCTCCTGGAGTTGAGCCCCAAAACCCCAGAGGTGTGGGGTGGGATTTTTGGGGTCGGTTTGGAGCCGGGTTTGGGAAATTCCCTTCCCTGGATTGGGATGTTCCTCTCCTTTTTTTAGGATATTCCTCTCCTTTTTTTAGGATATTCCTCTTCTTATTTTGGGATTTTCCTCTCCTTATTTTGGGATTTTCCTCTCCTTATTTTGGGATATTCCTCTCCTTATTTTGGGATTTTCCTCTTCTTATTTTGGGATTTTCCTCTCCTTATTTTGGGATTTTCCTCTTCTTATTTTGGGATATTCTCTTCCCTGTTTTGGGATATTCCCCTCCCTATTTTGGGATATTCTTCTCCCTATTTTAGGATAATACCCTCCCTGTTTTAGGATATTCCTCTCCCTATTTTGGGATTTTCCTCTCCCTATTTTGGGATTTTCCTCTCCTTATTTTGGGATATTCTTTTCCCTGTTTTGGGATGTTTCTCTCCCTGGTTAAGAATATTCCTGTGCCTATTTTGGGATATTCTTCTTCCAATTTTGGGATATTCCTGTCCCTATTTTGGGATTTTCCTCTCCTTATTTTGGGATATTCTTTTCCCCTGTTTTGGGATGTTTCTCTCCCTGGTTAAGGATATTCCCTCCCTATTTTGGGATATTCCTCTTCTTATTTTGGGATATTCCCTCCCTATTTTGGGATATCCCCCCACCCTACATCAGGCACCCTAATTTCCACATGTGGGAATGTTAGTTCCCAGCCCCAAATCCACGGGATTTGTGGGATTTTTCCCTCTTTTCCCCATCCCTCTCCAACGTCCTGCTCCCATCCCTTCTTTCATTTTGGGTTTTTCGCCATGCTTCTTTTTGCTCTGATTATTTTTTTTTCTTTCCCCCATCCAAATTCCCCAAAAAAAAAAAAAAAACCAAAACCAAAACCAAAACCAAACCAAACCAAACCCACCTATTAATAAATTAAAAAAAATTTAAAACCCAATAAATTTTTTTTTTTTTAAATTACCAAAAAAAAAATTTCTATTTTTTTTCTAAAAAATCCCAACAATAATAAAAAATTCCCTGGCTGGAATTTCCCTCGGGCATTCATGAATTCTCCTCCTTTCCTGTCCCTACCCAGGGCTCCATGGAATTGGTGGGCGGGAAGAAGCCAGGACTGTGTTCCCTTTGTTTAAAGTCTCCAGGTCAGTACCGGGGGCCCGCAGCGTCCTCCCCTTTTCCCCTGAATTTCCACACTCTCGATTTTCGCTTCTTTCCCCTCGCCCCCCTTTCCCGGGGGAGCCGGGCCCGAGGTGGGTGGAGGAGCTCGATTTTTGGGAGGTTTTAGGAGGTTCCCGCCCGATTTTGGGATGTTTTTAAACGTTCCAGCCGGATTTTTGGGATGTTTTAAGAGGTTATTGCCCGTTTTTGGGATGTTTTAAAGGTTCCCGCCCGATTTTGGGGACGTTTTAAAGGTTCCCGCCCGATTTTTGGGATGTTTTAAAGGTTCCAGCCCGATTTTTGGGAGGTTTTAAGAGGTTCCCGCCCGATTTTGGGATGTTTTTAAAGGTTCCTGCCCTGATTTTTTGGGATGTTTTAAGAGGTTCCCAGCCCGATTTTGGGATATTTTAAAGGTTCCAGCCCTCGATTTTTTGGGATGTTTTTAAAGGTTCCAGCCGGATTTTTGGGAGGTTTTAAGAGGTTCCCCGCCCGATTTTTGGGATGCTTTTAGGGAGGTTCTTGGCCCCATTTTTGGGATATTTTAAAGTTTCCAGCCCCGATTTTTGGGATGTTTTAAGAGGTCCCCGCCCGATTTTGGGATGTTTTAAAGGTTCCAGCCCGATTTTGGGATGTTTTTAGGAGGTTCTTGCCCCATTTTTGGGATATTTTAAAGTTTCCAGCCCGATTTTTGGGATGTTTTAAGAGGTTCCCGCCCGATTTTTGGGATGTTTTAAGAGGTTCCAGCCCAATTTTTGGGATATTTTAAAGGTCTCAGCCAGATTTTTAGGATGTTTTAAGAGGTTCTTGCCCGATTTTTGGGATGCTTTAGGAGATTCCTGACCCTTTATTTGGGATATTTTAAAGTTTCCAGACCGATTTTTGGGATGTTTTAGGAGTTTTCTGCCCGATTTTTGGATGTTTTAAGAGGCTCCAGCCCAATTTTTGGGATATTTTGGAGGGTCCAGCCCAATTTTAGGAGGTTTTAGGAGGGTCCTGCCCGATTTTGGGATTTTTTAGGAAAGTCCTGCCCAATTTTTGGTTGGCATCCATGGTCGAGGCATCAATTCCCAAACTTTTGGCGGAGGATGGGGTGGATTTGTGGAGTTTTGTGTTCCTGAGGATTCCCCGGAGTCCCAAAGGGATTCCTGGAATCCCAAAAAGGATTCCCTGGAGTTTCTAAAAAGGATTCCTGAGTTCCAAAAAGGATTCCTGGAGTTCAAAAAGTATTCCTGAGTTCCAAAAAGGATTCCTGGAGTTCCAAAAAAGGATTCCTGGAGTTCCTAAAAGTATTCCTGGAGATCCAAAAAGGATTCCTGGAATTCCAAAAAGGATTCCTGGAGTCCCAAAATTGATTCCTGGGATCCCAAAAAGGATTCCTGGAGTTCCAAAAGGATTCCTGGAATTCCAAAAGGATTCCTGGAGATCCAAAAAGGATTCCTGGAGTTCCAAAAAGGATTCCTAGAATTCCCAAAAAGGATTCCTGGAGATCCAAAGGTTCCTGGAATCCCAAAAGGATTCCTGGAATTCCTAAAAGGATTCCTGGAGATCCAAAAGGATTCCTGGAATTCAAAAAATTGATTCCTGGAGTTCCAAAAGGATTCCTGGAATCCCAAAGGATTCCTGGAATCCCAAAAGTATTCCTGAATCCCAAAAGTATTCCTGGAATCCCAAAAGTATTCCTGGAATCCCAAAAGTATTCCTGGAATTCCTAAAAGGATTCCTGGAATTCCTAAAGGATTCCTGGAATCCCAAAAGGATTCCTGGAATTCCAAAAGGATTCCTGAGATCCAAAAAGGATTCCTGAGTTCCAAAAGGATTCCTGGAATTCAAAAAATATTCCTGGAATCCCAAAAGTATTCCTGGAATTCCTAAAAGGATTCCTGGAGATCCAAAAGGATTCCTGGACTCCCAAAAGTGTCCCTAGAATTCCAAAAGGATTCCTGGAGTTCCAAAGGATTCCTGGAATCCCAAAGGATTCCTGGAATCCCAAAAAGTATTCCTGAGTTCCTAAAAGGATTCCTGGAGTCCCAAAGGATTCCTGGAATCCCAAAAAGGATTCCTGGAGTTTCTAAAAGGATTCCTGGAGTTCCGAAAAGGATTCCTGGAATTCCAAAAAGGATTTCTGGAGTTCCTAAAAGGATTCCTGGAATTCCAAAAAGGATTCCTGGAGTCTCAAAAAGGATTCCTGGAGTTCCAAAAAGGATTCCTGGAGTTCCAAAAGTATTCCTGGAATTCCCTAAAAGGATTCCTGGAGTCCCAAAATTGATTCCTGGGATCCCAAAAGGATTCTTGGAATTCCAAAAAGGATTCTGGAGATCCAAAAGAATTCTGGAGTTCCCAAAATAATTTTTGGTGCTCCTCCCTTTTATGACCGAGCTGTGATTCTTTTGGGGGTTCAATGATGATTCCTTGGGATTCACTGGCTTATGGGTTTTGGGATTTAATGGTGATTATTTGGGATTTAATGGTGATTATTTGGGATTTAATGGTGATTATTTGGGATTCTCTGGCCATGGGTTTTGGGATTTAATGGTGATGGTTTTGGGATCCAGTGGTGACGTTTTTGGGAATTCAATGATGATTTTTTGGGATCCAGTGGTGACTTTTTTGGGATTCAGTAGCAATGGGTCTTGGGGATTTAATGGTGACTATTTTTGGGATTTAATGGTGATTCTTTGGGATTCAGTGGTGACTTTTTTGGGATTCAGTGGTGACTTTTTTGGGATTCAGTGGTGATTATTTGGAATTCAGTGATGATTATTTGGGATTCAGTGGTGACTTTTTTGGGATTCAGTTTTGATTATTTGGGATTCAGTGGTGATTATTTGGGATCCAGCAGTGATGTTTTTTAGGAATTCAGTGGTGATGGTTTCTTGGGATTCAAAGATGATGCTTTGGGATTCAGTGGTGACTTTTTTGGGGATTCAGTGGCAATGAGTCGGGGATTTAATGGTGACTATTTTTGGGATTTAATGGTGATTCTTTGGGATTCAGGGGTGATTATTTGGGATTCAATGATGATTATTTGGAATTCAGTGGTAATTATTTGGGATTCAGTGGTGATTCTTTAGAATTCACAGGTGATGGTTTTTGGAATTCAATTTTGATGGTTTTTGGGATTCATTGACAATGTTTTTTGGGATTCAGTGACGATTATTTGGGATTCAGTGATGATGGTTTTTGGGATTCAGTGGTGATTATTTGGGATTCAGTGGTGATTATTTAGATTTCAGTGGTGATTATTTGGATTTCAGTGGTGATGGTTTTTGGGATTCAGTGATGATTATTTGGGATTCAGTGGTGATTCTTTGGGATCCAGTGGTGATTCTTTGGGATTCAGTGGTGATTATTTGGAATTCACAGGTGATGGTTTTTGAAATTCAATTTTGATGGTTTTTGGGATTCATTGACAATGTTTTTTGGGATTCAATGGTGATTATTTGGGATTCAATGGTGATGGGTTTGGGATTCAGTGGTGATTTTTGGGGCATTCACTGGTGATTCTTTGGGATTCAGTGGTGATGGTTTTTGGAATTCAGTTTTGATGGTTTTTGGAATTCAGTTTTGATGGTTTTTGGGATTCATTGACAATGTTTTTTTGGGATTCAGTGGTGATTATTTGGAATTCAGTGATGATTATTTAGAATTCAGTGGTGATTATTAGGGATTCAGTGGTGATGGTTTTTGGTATTCATTGACAATGTTTTTGGGATTCCGTGGTGATTATTTGGGATTCAGTGGTGATTCTTTGGGATTCAGTGGCAATGTTTTTTGGGATTCACTGGCAGTGATTTTTGGGATTCATTGACAGTGTTTTTGGGATTCCATGGTGATTATTTGGCATTCAGTGGTGATTTTTTGGAATTCAGTGGTGATTATTTGGGATTCAGTGGCAGTGTTTTTTGGGATTCACTGGCAATGTTTTTTGGGATTCACTGGCAGTGATTTTTGGGATTCATTGACGATGTTTTTGGGATTCAGTGCTGATTTTTTAGAATTCAGTGGTGATTATTTGGGATTCACTGGCAGTGATTTTTGGGATTCAGCGCTGCTGACCCTCCAGGATCCGGCTGAACGGGTCCTGCAGCTCCTGGACCTGCCCAGCCCCGCACAGGGAGCTCGGCAGAGGGCTGAGCGTGAGATTTGTAAGATCTGCGAGATTCGGGGAATCTTTTCCAACCAGCAAAACCCCTCCCGACCCTTTTCCCCCCAACTCCGGAACCAGGGACCACAAACCCGGGTGGCACCTGCTGAGTCACGAGTGCCAAGGTGACATCGCAGCGGCAGCTCTGTGGGGACCAGGGCGGGAAGGACGGAAAACAAACCCCCTTTCCCCGACCCTTTGAACATTTTCGCTGCCTCGCGTCCGCTCCGCCTCTGTCTGGGGGATGAAAGCGCCGCCGCGCCCCTGGCGGGAGGTGACAGCGACAGCGAGGCCACCGCTAATGGGGACATTAACGAGTTTTGTCTCCCTGCCCCAAAGCGGGTCCTGACCCTTCCCGAGCTTTGCGAACACCTGGAGGAAACCGGCGCCGCTTTCATCCCCGGAAAAACCGCGCAGGCAGCAAGGGCGGGGGTGGAGGTGGCGTTTGTCCCCAAAAGTCCTCGGGTTTTGTCACCAAAGTCCTGCTGGAGGAGATGGGATGGGTTGGAGGGAAATGTCCGGGATGGGGAGAGCCGGGAATTCTCCGTGGGAATGGTCGTGGCTGCCCAGGGGAAGGGGGGTGGCCCTGCCAGAGAGGGGGACAGGGTGTCGCAGGTGGCACTGGGTGCCCTGGGACGGGGGAATGTCCCCAAACCTGTGGGACAAAGAATGTCCCCAACCCCACACGGACAGGAAATGTCCCCATCCCTGTAGGACAGGGAATATGCCCAGCCCCTCAGGGAGAGGGAAATGTCCCCAGCTCAGTGGGACAGGGGATGTCCCCATCCCATAGAGACAGGGAATGTCCCCAGCTCAGTGGGACAAGGAAATGTCCCCAACCCTAGGGACAGAGAAATGTCCCCAAACCTGTGGGACAATGAATGTCCCCATCCTGGTGGGACAAGGAATGTCCCCAACCCCACACGGACAGGAAATGTTCCCATCCCATAGAGACAGGGAATGTCCCCATGCCGGCGGGACAAGGAATGTCCCCAACCCTAAGGACAGAGAAATGTCCCCAAACCTGTGGGACAAGGAATGTCTCCATCCCATAGAGGAAGGGAATGTCCCATCCCGGTGGGACAAGGAATGTCCCCAATCCCGTGGGACAAGGAATGTCCCCAATCCCGTGGGACAAGGAATGTCCCCAACCCCACAGGGATAGGAAATGTCCCCATCCCAAAGAGACAGGGAATGTCCCCATGCCGGTGGGACAAGGAAATGTCCCCAATCCCACAGGGACAGGAAATGTTCCCATCCCATAGAGACAAGGAAATGTCCCCAAACCTGTGGGACAAGGAAATGTCCCCAATCCCGTGGGACAAGGAATGTCCCCAATCCCACAGGGATAGGAAATGTCCCCATCCCATAGAGACAGGGAATGTCCCCATCCCATAGAGACAAGGAAATGTCCCCAAACCTGTGGGACAAGGAAATGTCCCCATCCCACTGGGACAAGGAATGTCCCCATCCCATAGAGAAAGGGAATGTCCCCAATCCCGTGGGACAAGGAATGTCCCCAACACCACACGGACAGGAAATGTCCCAATCCCATAGAGACAGGGAATGTCCCCATCCCCACAGGGACAGAGAAATGTCCCCAAACCTGTGGGACAAGGAATGTCCCCATCCCGGTAAAAAAGGGAATGTCCCCATCCCATAGAGACAGGGAATGTCCCCAATCCCGTGGGACAAGGGCAGGGCTGTCCTCAACCCTGTAGGACTCTGGAATTTTGTCCCCATCCCACTGGGATAACAAAATGTCCCTGTTCCAGTGGGACAGGGAATGTCCCCAGCTCACAGGGGCAGGGGAATGTCCCCATCCCGGTGTCCTGTTTTACCCAAACCCACGGCAGCAAGGCCTCCCAAAAAACCCTTCCCGACAGGAATTTTGGGGTGATCCCACAGGTGATCCATGCTGGGAGTAGTGAAATTCCCCTGGTAAAAAATTTCCGGGTGGAAAAGAATAATACCCGGGTGGAAAAAAGAATAATTCCTGGGTGGAAAAAAAAATAATACCCCTGTGGAAAAAAAATAGCACCCGGGTGGAAAAAAAAATAATACTCGGGTGGAAAAAAAAATAATTTCTGGGTAGAAAAAATAATAATTCCAGCGTGGAAATTCCCCCTGGAGCCCCGGGAAGCCGAGGGTGATGGAGCCGCTTTTGCATCCTGTGGGATGAGCAGCAGACCCTCCCGAATCCTTCCTGACAGGAATTTCGGGGGGATGCTACAGGTGATCCATGCGGGGAGTAATGAAATTCCTGGGTAAAAAATTCCCGGGTGGAAAAAAAATAATTCCCGGATGGAAAAAAGAATAATACCCGTGTGGCAAAAGGAATAATACCAGAGTGGAAAAAAAATAATATCCCGGTGGAAAAAGAAATAATACCCCGGTGAACAAAAAAATAATTTCTGGGTGGAAAAAAGAATAATTTCTGTGTGGAAAAAAGAATAATTCCCGTGTGGAATTTCCCCCTGGAGCCCCGGGAAGCCGAGGGTGATGGAGCCGCTTTTGCCTCCTGTGGGATGAGCAGCAGACCCTCCCGAGCCCTTCCCGACAGGAATTTTGGGGTGATGAAGGGAATACTGAAATTCCCCAGTAAAAATATTCCGGGTGAAAAAGAATAATACCCGGGTGGAAAAAAAAATAATTTCTGGGTGGAAAAAAGAATAATTCCCATGTGGAAAAAAAAATAATTTCTGGGTAGAAAAAAGAATAATTCCCGTGTGGAATTTCCCCCTGGAGCCCCGGGAAGCCGAGGGTGATGGAGCCGCTTTTGCGTCCTGTGGGATGAGCAGCAGACCCTCCCGAATCCTTCCTGACAGGAATTTCGGGGTGATGCTACAGGTGATCCATGTGGAGAGTAATGAAATTCCTGGGTAAAAAATTTCTGGGTGGGAAAAAAATAATTCCCAGGTGGAAAAAAGAATAATACCCGTGTGGAAAAAGGAATAATACCAGAGTGGAAAAAAAATAATACCCCGGTGGAAAAAGAAATAATACCCCGGTGAACAAAAAAATAATTTCTGGGTGGAAAAAAAATTAATACCAGGGTGGAAAAAAGAATAATACCCGGGTGGAAAAATGAATAATTTCTGGGTGGAAAAAAAATAATTTCTGTGTGGAAAAAAGAATAATTCCCGTGTGGAATTTCCCCCTGGAGCCCCGGGAAGCCGAGGGTATGGAGCCGCTTTTGCCTCCTGCGGGATGAGCAGCAGACCCTCCCGAGCCCTTCCCGACAGGAATTTTGGGGTGATGAAGGGAATACTGAAATTCCCCAGTAAAAATATTCCGGGTGAAAAAGAATAATACCCGGGTGGAAAAAAAAATAATACCCGGGTGGAAAAAAAAATACTTTCTGGGTGGAAAAAAGAATAATTCCCATGTGGAAAAAAAATTAATTTCTGTGTGGAAAAAAGAATAATTCCCGCGTGGAAATTCCCCCTGGAGCCCCGGGAAGCCGAGGGTGATGGAGCCGCTTGTGCTCCCTGCGGGATGAGCAGGTGCCGGGGGCCGGGGCAGCGCTGAGATCCCCAAAATAGCGGCGACGAGGATCGCGGGCTCAGCTCGCGGCCCGGAGCTCTGCCAGAAGCGGCCAGAGCAGATAATCAATCACCGCGCCGATAATCAATCACCGAGCCGATAATCAATCAACGCCGATAATCAATCACTCGCCGATAATCAATCACCGCTCGATAATCACGCGCCGATAATAATTACCGCCGATAATCAATCACGGCTGATAATCAATCACGGGCGCTAATAATAATTACTGCTGCCGATAATCAATCAATCACCGAGCTGATAATCAATCACGGGCCGATAATCAATCACCGAGCCGATAATCAATCACAGCGCCGATAATCAATCACTGCGCCGATAATCAATACCGCGCCGATAATCAATCACGGCGCCAATAATAATTACCGCGCCGATAATCAATCAATCAATCACCGAGCTGATAATCAATCACGGGGCCGATAATCAATCACCGAGCCGATAATCAATCACAGCGCCGATAATCAGTCACGGCGCCGATAATCAGTCACGGCGCCGATAATCAATCACCGAGCCGATAATCAATCACCGCGCCGATAATCAATCACCGCTCCGATAATCAATCACCGCGCCGATAATTAATCACGGCGCTAATAATGACTACCAGCGCCGATAATCAATCACCGCCTCGATATCAATCACCGCGCCGATAATCAATCACGGCGCCCGATAATCAATCACCGCTGATAATCAATCACGGCCAATATGTAATACCGCGCCGATAATCAATCACGGCGCCAATAATAATTACCGCGCCGATAATCAATCAATCACCGAGCCGATAATCAATCACCGAGCCGATAATCAATCACCGCTCCGATAATCAATCACCGCGCCGATAATCAATCACGGCGCCGATAATCAATCACCGCCTCGATATCAATCACTGCGCCGATAATCAATCACGGCGCTGATAATCAATCACGGGCTACCGATAATCAATCACCGCTCTTATAATCAATCACACGCGCCGATAATCAATCACCGCCGATAATCAATCACGGCCGATAATCAATCACGCGCGCTGATAATCAATCACGGGCGCCGATAATCAATCACCGCTCCGATAATCAATCACGGCGCCAATAATAATTACGCGCTACGATAATCACGGGCGCGGTAATAATGCTAGATAATCAATCGATCACCGAGCTGATAATCAATCACGGGGCCGATAATCAATCACCGAGCCGATAATCAATCACGGCCGATAATCAGTCACGGCGGCCGATAATCAATCACGAGCCGATAATCAATCACCGAGCCGATAATCAATCACGGCCGATAATCAATCACGGCCGTATAATCAATCACCGCTCTATAATCAATCACCGCCGATAATCAATCACCGCGCCGATAATCAATCAATCACCGCTGATAATCAATCACCGCCGATAATCAATCACGGCGCCGATAATCAATCACCGCGCCGATAATCAATCACCGCGCCGATAATCAATCACGGCGCCGATAATCAATCACGGCGCCGATAATCAATCAATCACCGCGCCGATAATCAATCACCGCGCCGATAATCAATCACGGCGCCGATAATCAATCAATCACCGCCGATAATCAATCACCGCGCCGATAATCAATCAATCACCCCGCCGATAATCAATCACGGGCCGATAATCAATCACCAGCCGATAATCAATCAATCACCAGCTCCGATAATCAATCACGGGGCCGATAATCAATCACCGGCCCGATAATCAATCACCGCCCGAAATCAATCACGGGCCGATAATCAATCACGCACGATGATCAATCAATCACCGCCCGATAATCAATCCGCGGGGCCGATAATCCATCATCGTGCGATAATCAATCATCAGCTCTGCGTATCGCCGCTCACGATGACGCTAGCGGCTGCAGCTGCAGGCGGTGACGACCTCGGCTGCCGAGAGCTCCCAGCACCTCGAGAATTCCAGTCACTCCGAGCATCCCAGCAATTCGGAGCATCCCAGCAATTCCCGAGACATCCCAGCAATTCGGGAGCATTCCAGCCCTTCCCGAGCATCCCAGCAATTCCCGGAGCATTCCAGCCCTTCCGGAGAATTCCAGCCCTTCCCGAGTAATTCCAGTCTCGCGGAGCATCAGCACCCCGAGCATCCCAGCACCCCGGAGCACGGAGCTATCTCCCGAGCAATTCGAGCGAATTCCGAGCAATTCCAGCACCGAGCTATCAGCACCTCGGGCATCCCAGACGCTCTCCGGAGCATCTTTAGCCCTTTCCCGGAGAATTCCAGCACTCCGGAGCATCTCGACATTCCGAGTAATTCCAGCACTCGGACATTCCAGCACCTCGAACATCCCAGCAATTCCGGGCATCTCAGACATTCCTGGTGCATTCAAACATTCCCAGAGCATTCAGACATTCCGATTCTTTCTATCCCCGTGCCAGAACCTTCCAGACCTTCCCGAGCATTCCAGTCATTCGATTCTTTCCAGCCATTCCCGGTGCCTTCCAGCCATTCCTGGTTCTTTCATCCCTCCCAGAACGATTTCCAGCCCTTCCCAGTTCCTTCCAGACATTCCCAGTTCCTTTTCATCAACTCCAGAACCCTTCCAGCACCTCCCCGGAGCATCCCAGCCCTCCTCGGGCATCTCAGACATTCTGGTGCATTCCAGCCATTCCCAAGAGCATTCCAGTCATTCGATTTTTTCTATCCACTCTCCAGAACCTTCCAGCCCAACCCTTCCCGGAGCATTCCAGACATTCGAACATTCCAGCCATTCCTGGTTCTTTCTATCCCCTCCCAAGAACCTTCCAGCCCTTCTTGGAGCATTCCAGCCCGTCCCAGTTCCTTACAGCCATTCGGGCATTCCAGACACATTCCCCAGTCCCTTCCAGACATTCCCCAGAACCTTCCAGCTCCGGTGCATTCCAGCCATTCCTGGTTCTTTCTATCCCCTCCAGAACATTCCAGCTCTTCCCAGTTCCTTCCAGACATTCCCAGTCCTTTCTCATCAACTCCCAGAATCTTCCAGCCTTCCCGAGGAGCATCCCAGCCCTTCCCGGGAGCATCTCAGACATTTCCCTCGCATTTTTTCTATCCTCTTCCAGAACCTTTCTCCAGCGGCTTCGGAGCATTCCAGACATTCCCTGGTTCTTTCTATCCTCAGAACCTTCCAGCCCTTCTTGGAGCATCTCCGTCCGCCCCAGTTCCTACAGCTTTCCATTCGGTGCATTCCATAAACCCTGGAGCCTTCCATTCCTCCCAGTTCCTTCCAGCCATTCCCAGTTCCTTCCAGCCATTCCAGAACCTTCCAGCCCCTCCGGAACTTTCCAGACATTCCCAGAACCTTCCAGCCGCTCCCGGTGCATTTCCAGACATTCCTGGTTCTTTCTATCCCTCCCAGAACATTCCAGCCCTTCCCAGTTCCTTCCAGACATTCCCAGTTCCTTTCATCAACTCCCAGAACCTTCCAGCCTTTCGGACATCCAGCCCTTCCCAGAGCATTCAGACATTCCCAGAGCGGTTCCAGTCATTCCTGGTTCTTTTCTATCCCTCCAGAAACTTCCAGACATTCGAGCCTTCCAATCATCCCCGGAACCTTCCGCTGCATTCCCAGAGCATTCCAGTCATTCGATTCTTTCCAGCCATCTCGAGCATTCCAGATATTCTAGGGTTCCTTCCAGCCCCTGCTGTTCTCCCATCCCATCCATCCCATCCCATCCCATCCCATCCCATCCATCCCTCCCATCCATCCCATCCCAGTCCCTCCATCCCCCTGTCCTGCTGGGAGATGGATTTTTGGGAAAGCAGGAGAACATCGTGAGGATCTGTGGGCTGGTGGGGAATGAGCCTCCTTGTGGGATGGGGAATGGTTTGGGATGGAAAGTCCCAAACTCGAATCCCATCGGGGCAGGGATCCCTCCCTCCAAATCTCCTCCAGCCTGGCCTGGGATCCCTTCCAGGGATCCACTGGCAAAGCCTGGGAATTCCCATCCCAGCCTCGACCCCTCAAAGGGAGGGACTTTACTCCCAAATCCCCTCAGAGTCCATTTCTCCATCAGTGAAAGAATTTGGGACCCCAAAGCTCATTCCAAATTCTGGAATCCCAGAAGGTTGGGACTAGCATCCCCAAATTCTGGAATCCCAGCAACTATTTGGGACCCCAAAGCTCATTCTCAAGTTCTGGAATCCCAGCATGTGATTTGGGGACCCCAAAGCTCATCCCAAATTCTGGAAGGTCTCCCAGAAGGAGATTTGGGACCCCAGCTCATCCCAAATTCTGGAATCCCAGATGGATTTGGGATCCCAAAGCTCATCCCAAATTCTGGAATCCCAGAAGGATTTGGGACCCCAAATCTCATCCCAAGAAGTTCTGGAATCCTAAAAGAATTTTTGGACCCCAAAGCTCATCCCAAATTCTGGAATCCCAGATGGATTTGGGACCCCAAAAGCTCATCCCAAATTCTGAATCCCAGAAAAGTATTTGGCTCGGAAGGGACCCAAAACCCCAAATCCCTCACCCCGAACCTCAGGACTCAGCTTCCCCACCCTCCAAACCCTCAAATTTTATTTTCTTATCCAGCGCAAAACTCATGGCAAGGAAACCTTCCACAAAACTCCCCAAATCCTCATTTCCTGCTTCCCTCTCCCTTTTTCCGGTTGCCTTTTCCTCACCCCATCCACTGCGCCCAGTTTAGACCACAACTCCCCGCCCTAGGCGAGATTTTAAAGTGCTTTATCGGTGCCTGTGGGCCTGAAATTCACAATAAAACCCAACAAACAGCTTATGATTCAGAACCTCTCCGCTGCAAAGAGCCGGACCAGGACCTCAATTAAGCCATTTGTAAATCGTTAATTTAAGAATTGCTCGGATGCCTTTAAATCGCCTCCCTCCTGCAGTTTCCAAACGGGAAAAGAGAGCTGGGATATAAACGGAGAGGTCGGGAATGCCATTTACCGCCGGCTTTGGCGCCGGAGCAGCTCCGGGTTTTGTTTGAAATCCCAGCTGCTTTTTGAGAAGAGTAGAGGTCCCCAGGTGAGGTGGGACCTGCTGGGGTCCCTGGGGATGGAGCTGGGAGCGGCCAAACGCCTCGAAAACCGCTGGGGCTTTTAAAAGGCTCTAAAATGGTTAAATCCGGAGGGAATAAATGGGAATTTTGTGTCAGGTGAGGCCTGGCCAACCAGCAGCATGGAGAGCAGCCAGGATTTATCCCATCCTGCAGGTTGTCACCTGAGGGACAAAGGACAGCCTGGCAGTGGCACCATCAGGAAGTTTGAGGCTTCCTTGTGGCATTTTTGGGATTTTCCTGCCCAAAAAAAAAAAAGAAAGAAAATCTGCGGCTGCCTCATCCCTGGGATGTCCGCCGGGCTGGGAGAGCAGAAATGTCCCTTGATTATGCCGGGGAATTATTCGAACCCTCCACCTCCCCAAACCCTCCTGGGATCCTCTTCTTCCAGTGACCCCAAATCTCCGCTGCAGCAGAGAATTTTTCCCCAAATCCCAGC